>BPLS01031472.1:20610-33009 GCA_019656275.1 Rhododendron kiyosumense
TCAAAATCATTACTCGAATACTATTTATTCCTTACAGTTTCCTTGTTTTTAGAGGAAATTTCCATGTCTGTTATCAGAATATAATTTATACAGTGCTAATTAACGCAGACACTTACATGAAAACAGTGGGACCCACCCATGCATCCCTAATACAGGTCATGTACAGGTACAGGTCCTGATGATTAACAAAAGATCTCTGGGTAGTAAAAGATCGATGTTGGCATCATCCAAATCTGAAGTGTGTTATTTTGGGGAAGATGAATGAGAACGTGCATGGTCCCGTCATCGTTACTCGTTACTTGTTACTACTATCACTCCTTCCGTCCCAAAATGTTTGTCCGGTCCGTAAAATGCGATATTAAAAATAATACAATTTTTTCAAGAAAAAATTCAAACTTTTTTCACAAATTAAAAATACTCATTGATATCAAGTAAGTTGTTAAAAAACTTTTGATTTTTTCTTGTAAAAATTGTATTATTTTTAACACCCCATTTTATGAACCGGACAAATATTTTGGAATGGAGGGAGTTCTGCTACATCTCAGAGCCATTTATGAAAAAGGAAACTTTAGCCCTCAACCGGCTACTACACAGCCGTAAAAGACTGTAAAAAGGTTCTAGCTGAGGAACCTTTGCCATAAATGGCTCTGAGATGTAGAGTAGAGTACCTCACCTTCCCATGAGTAATTGCAAATCAAGACAGAAGCAGTATTTTGTTTGCCCCCGTCCGTTAAAAAAATGACGATTTTTGAAATTCATGTAATTTGTCATCGCTTATATCTTTCAATTTAGGAAAATGATAATGTAAAAATCGTTTTTGTTGGTACCAAATTATAGTGCACAAAAAGCCTGTATCATTTGCAATGTACAAGAGTTTTATGCACTAGAGTTTTGGCACTAATAAAAACAGTTTTAGCATTATCATTTCCCTTAGTATATAATTTTTTTTTATGAGTTTGAAAACTTTATATAGTATAACTATTCAAAAACTATCAAACAAGATTCACATTACATATTTTTTAAGATTCATATTGAAAGATATAAAAAACTGAAATTGGCACGGATATCAAAAATTGACATGCAATTTGGGACGAAAGGAATACCATATTTTCCTTTCGTATTTTGGCAGAGGCAGTGATTTGACTGCTAGTGAATTTGCTCTAATGGTAGCATCCCACGGCGAGAGGAAATAAATATATTTATTTTTAAAATTAAATGTGATATATTATGAGAAAATGACATGTCTTATAAATGAAGAATAAATATTTAAAAAATAAGAATCTTAACTGAATGAGGTAGGAGTAAGTGTCATCTTTAGTAGTACTTTGCTCTGTAATGTAATTTTCATATAATGTAGTAGTAGTTTGGTACCATGTCACATTGATCACTGAATTATCATAGCACAAATTACATTATTTGGTGTACGCTGGATTATGTCAAACACCATATTGGGCTTTCACACAAATAATTAATTAAAGTTATTTAATTTTTTTAAAACATATTATTAAGAATTTTTATAAAAGAAAAAATATCTCATTCAAATATTGGTAAGATCTTGATTGATTTTCGTCTCCAAATTTCCATGGCTAAGAATAAAATTCTAGACCCTGTTGGACATTTACCCAATATTAACTTAAGTCTAAGAGCAAGTTTATCAGTTCAGCAAAAGAAGCTTTTAAAACTATTTTACCTCATTAAGAGGTCAAAACTAGTCTACACCAGCTTCTGCAAAAGAGAAGCTAGTTTGCCTTTCTGAAAACGGTTAGGTAAATGTACCGAACAACTATTCACTATGCACTCATTAAAATATTATTTATTTTCTGTCTCTTCCCTATCACTTCCCCGTAGATTACTAATCGCCCCCCTCCGTGTCAGGCACCCCTCCTGACACGGCTCCCCTTTTCCCCTTTTACCCCCACCTCTCTCTCTCTCTCACACTCACTCACTACACTCTCTCTCTTTGTTGTTTAAATACTAATAATTTTTTTTTTCACATATTTATTTTTAATAAATTTTATATTTTTGAAATCTACTCAACGAAATCTATCAAACGAGCCTAATATTGATGGTGTAATAATGTAAAACGGAAAAATTATATTTCTGTTCCCCAGCAAAAAAAAAATGGTACTCCTACTCACTTCTGAGTTTTCTAAGAATTTCCTATGTATGTCAGCTGACTTGAGGAAATCTTTTATGTGCAGGTATGTTGGGTTGTTTAGAGAAATAAGCCAAGTGACTTATTTTTTGTCCTTATTTAAATTTTTTTCGCATTTGTTAGTTTGTTGTTAATTTTTGGGAGATTATTGTATCGTCATGACGAAAGAAATCTAAAAAATAAAAAATTATGATCGAAATCAAATTTTTTTTTAAATAAAGACAAAAATAAGCCAATAAGCCAATTTTTTCGTCTTTATTTAAAAAATTTTTGATTTCGATCATAATTTTTATTTTTTAGATTTTTCTCTTCATGATGTTGCAATAATCTCCCAAAAATTAACGACAAACTAAAAAATGCAAAAAAAAAAATTGAATAAGGACAAAAAAAAAAGCCACTTGGCTTATTTGTCCAAAAAACAACCCAAATTTGGCTACTGCCGCAGTCATTAACGTGGGTGATGTAAAATTTTATTTGCACAAGGTTTGTACTGATGCATCCCTGCAAAGAGTGCAATAATATTGTTGTTCTTCTAAAAAAGCGAATGGCTTTCCCGTTAAAAATTAGCCAAAAAAAGCCAAAAAAAATGAAAATAAGTCAATAAGTCAATTGTTTCGTCTTTATTCAAAAAAAATTGAATTTCGGTAAAAAAAATTTACTTTTTAGATTTCTCTCGTCATGAGAATGCAATAATCCCCAAAAAATTGACAATAAGCCAAGTGATACGAAATTTTTTTTAATAAGGACAAAAAGTAAGCTTCTTTGGCTTATTTATCCGAACACTTATTAAATAAGTAATGAACATAGATCCGCCGGGACGACAGTTTCATATTCAATATTGATTTGTTTGATAGAATTCGCTGAGTAAATTTCAAATATATAAAATTTATTTAAAAAATACGTGATTTCAATCTTTTAGACAGTTTACATATTAAAAATTATGGTTATAAAATTAAGCGTTCCAAATTTCAATCCGTTTGAACCGGTAGGAAGATTTTAGTTTTCTTATCATTTTATCCTCAATGTTCATAATTAAATTTTGATTATAGTGCTCTCGTTGATTAGTCCTAAGAGATATTTGATTCTGTGAGGCTAAAAATTCATTATGACCATTGAAGATAAAATGATAAAAAAAATAAAGATCTTTCCACAGATTCAACCGTTTGAACCGATGGAAAGATTTTAATTTTTTTTGATCATTTTATCTAAAATGGTCATAATTAAATTTTGACTTTAGGTCTCGTTGATTAACCCTAAGAGATATTTGATTCTACGACTTTCTTAGGGTTAATTAACAAGAGCCCTAAAGTAAAAATTTAACTATGACCATTTCGGACAAAATGATCAAAAAATTAAAATCTTTTCACCGGTTCAAATAGATTGAAATTTAGAATAATTAATTTTTCAATCTCTTTAGACAGTTTAAACTATCAAAAAATATAATTTTTCCGTTTTACATTATTTCACCATCAATATTAGGCTCGTTTGATAGATTTCGTTGAGTAGATTTTAAAAATATAAAATTTATTAAAAAAATACATGAAAAAAAGTTATTAGTATTTAAAATTTTATAACAAAAAATAAAATGGAAGAGAGAGATAGCGGAAGAGACAGAGAGATCATGGGAAGGGGGGTAAAACGGGGAATTGGAGTGGGCCCGTGTCAGGGGGGGCCTGACACAGGAGGTGCCATTAACAGCACTCCACTTCCCCCCTTCTCTCTCTCTCTCCAAAAAAGAATTAGTATTCTAATAAATGATAGGTAAAATAGAGAGTATTGATATAGTGTTGAAGGAGATATGAGTAAAAGTAAAATGGAAAAAAGTGTATTTTTTACTAGCATTTTTACATTTTAATTGGTAAACTTGCTCTAAGACCTCAAAAGTCAAGACAAATCAAGTAGGCATAATCTGGCGAGTCCTGCTATACATACATACATACATACATATATATATATATACGAAAAATAGGGTGTTTAGATCAAGCACTCTATACACGTCGGATGTCATTGATTCTTGCGTTGGGCCCTCGTTTTTTTTTTTCCAAATTTTTTGGACGGATCGAATCGACCGTTCGCTAGTTGGAGATGACCGGGCACGACCGTCGATACGATTTTCCAACAGAGGACGTCGGTATCTACAGCTTTTTCGTAATCTGGCTACGACAAACGGGATGGTATGAATAAATATCGGAAGGTATTCGCTCACGTCCCGTTCTCTCACACTGACTAAAGTCTGTGACTTTTGGATAAACAATTTAAGCTTCGTTTGTTTCATGCATGTAAAATGGTTTTTCAGAAGAAAAAAAAAATTTATTTTTATTTTTTGATATTTGATTAGTATTTAAAAAATATTTACAGAAATTAACAAAATAGTGTAGAAAAAGGGAGGGCTTAAACAGTAGAAAGGTTTGAAAATATTAAAATTGAACGTAGATCAAGATTGATGATCAAGAAAATTGAGCAATTAGAATTGCAATAAAAAACAGCATGTTCATTTTCGAAAAATAACTTAAAGAAGATTTAAAAGTAAATCAATTTCATTCAATTAATAGAAAAATATTTTTTCAATTTTTACACAACTAAACACCAAAAAATAAAAATATATATTTTACGTCCAAATAAACAGAGTCCATATATCTAATCACACACAAATACACACCAATCACAATAGAAATCGGTCCCACGCACCCCTATTGTGTGCAAAGTGACTTCGGATAAATATAGGTTGCCCCTCTCTCTCTCTCTCTCTCCTCTCTCTCTCAGAAGAAAACACAGAGAGAACGAACGAGGAGCAAACTGGAAAGAAGCATCAGCATGTGCTTCTCAAAGATCAAACTCCCAGGCACCACCGCCAAAAAACTCACCACCGATTCTCCCCCATTCCCTCCAGAAGATCACAGCCGTCCATTACCCCACCCCACCACAACCACCACCGAATCACCCTCATTCCCTCCGGAAGATCTCAGCCGTCCATTACCCAACCCCACCATAACCACCACTGCTAATCTCGTCAAGAATTTCAACTCTCTCTACGACGACCTCACCTTCGACTCCACCTCCCTTTCCAAATCTCTCTCCTCTTCCTCCTCCTCCTCCTCCTCCTCCCTCCCCTCCTCCCCCTCCTCCGCCGCACCCGATCTCGCCGCCGCCTTCGCCTCCCAGCGCTTCTTCTTCTCCTCCCCAGGCCGCTCCAACTCCATCGTCGAATCCTCCTCGTCGTTCTCCTCCTCCTCCTCGTCGTTAACTACTTCCGTTCGATCCGACAGTATAGTCGGCGGCGGCGTGGCCGTGCCGACGTACTCGCAGGATCCGTTCGAGGATTTCCGGCGGTCGATGCAGGAGATGGTGGAGGCGCGCCGGTTGGTTGACGTCAGCGCCGATTGGGACCACTTGCACGAGCTACTCACGTGCTATCTTTCCTTGAACCCGAAGAGCGCTCACAAGTTTATTGTCCGTGCTTTCTCCGACCTCCTCGTTTCTATGATGGCGCCGCCACCGACGAAGAACGGTGGCCGGGGATAGGCCGGGAAGCGGCGGTTGTTGTAGCATTTCCGCGGCGGAGTATGTGAATGTTAGAGCAATGTAACGATAACATGGTAATCAAAAATTATCACTAAAATATTATTGGTAATTTTATATATGTGGTTAATTTATTGTCTGAACTGTTACTTTGGGGTAAATTGATTTCGTTTTACTCCTAACAGAGTGTCTCGTATATACAGTATATCTCTATTATAAAACAGAAGGGTGTGGGGACAAATTGTTACAACAGTTCAGATTCATTTGATCCAAAGGCTATAGTGCATTCTCTCACTTCCTGATTAAATGTTCATAATTTTTACCTAAATCATACAACTGCTATTCTCTTCCAAGTATATATATAAAGGATAAAAGTTCCAAGTATCGATCTCTACGTAGGTTATGGGTCAACATCATAAGGAGATCAATTATTTATACAAATTGGTCCCGCTAAGTTTCTAATTTTTTAAATATTTATTTTTTATTTTATGAAATAGGACATTCTCTTATAATACATAATTTTTAATTCAAAAAATAAATATTTATTTAAAAACCAAGTACTGTACTTAGAGTATTTCCACTGTAATAAGCAAATGGATGTGAATAAACAAACTTAAAAATAATGCTCAAAAAACACCATATTGTAATAAGCAAAATTATAAATCTTTTAGCAAATAATCAAATTTCACTCATTCTATAATTAAACTTAACAACTTTTATCAATAACCAAAACTCAATAACCAAACGCAATAATCAAACTCAAAACTTAATAACTCAAAAATACCCCATATTAGAATCGTTTCATCGATACGAATAATTTAGTGTAGTCGAATGTGTGATTGGAACTCATTTACGATTGGACATATGTGTATTGTAGAGATTTTTTTGGTTAAAGATGCAAAAATAAACAATGTGGAAGTAAAGGTTCTTAAGTTTAATTATGAACTAAATAAATAATCAAATGTTGACGTAACACATTTTGATTATTCACATTGCGGATACTCTTATTTTCCTAGCGAAACACAGAGAGTTTATAGTATTTACTAAAAGTAGGATTTGTGCTTAGACACATGTCAATCTTCTTCTCGCATATATCAATTAAAAATTTATTTTAAAAAAAAAAATCGTGTAAGGTCTTTAAGCTATAGATAAAACAGAAAAGCTATGTGCACAGCAGCTGTGCACATACGCCTTTTTCTCCCGCCTCGGGTTCCGCAAAGATGATCGGAGCCGCTCATTTTGTTCAAAATTTGTCGTTTAAGGTCTCTGTAAAAAATGAGGTTCGTTCGATATCGTTAGAGGCGTCAACAAAGCACCCAAAATCACTTCAGAATTTAGCAAATGAGCGGCTCCGATCATCTTTGCGGGACCCGAGGCGGAAGAAAAAGAGATCTGTGCACAGCTGCTGTACACGTAGCACAGCTCTAGATAAAATTTTTGGAGGGAAACCCACCTAGAAATAGAAACTCTGACTCCACGCTCTCTTACTTACCTATGGGCTTTTTCGTTGGCAAACAATTAATGCTTGAGATTAAAAGGGTCTAGCTAAAACTTTTTGGATCAATAAACAAGCAAGCATGCCCAACGAAGACAAGCTCGGGGGATTCTTCATTTTTGTGTTGAGCTGAGGATAACAAGTCACCACCACAAGATGCTGTAATGTTTGAACAGCAAAATATGTGAACCCGGGTTTGGTCAGGTGGACATCCCCCAAATTTTCTATATCGGAATTTTGATGTACCGGCCCATGTTCCGGTGTGTGTTTGGCCATTGGATCATTTGAAACTTTGTATGGAATGTTGATCCAACGGCCTGGAATGCTTAGGAACAGAGAGGTAAGAGAGAGATTAGGGTACAGAGGACTTGAGTTTAATAGATATGAGAAAGCGAATAAGCGTTTATTCTCGATGAAATCGCATGTTCAAAATTTCATGAAGGCCAAATATTCTGAACTTTGGAGCCATGTAGAGTTTGCTCGGTCGGTAAGTTTAAGACCCTGAAATTAATCAAGATACGCCCAAATTGACCCGGACATCCGGTTACAAGGGAAAGGAAAAAAAAAGGAAGCAAAAGATGTGGCTTGTTTGTGCACAGATATTGTAACTAATAAATGGTTCAACTTGATTGTTAATAAGCCTATAAAGATGCATGTATTGAGAAATCATTTTTGCGTTCATACTACTACATGTTTGCCATAGACGGTGGCCGTCGGCGGAGGTGGGCTAATCTATTGGCTCGGACACGTGGCCTCTTGATCAGCCGTTGCTACTCTGGTGTTTAGCAGCTAAGCAAATCATCTGTGTCGGTTAGTACTATATTAGTAAGTGATTATGTGGTAATGGTGACAAAAAAAATTAAAAATGCTGGGAGACGTCCATTCCATTGACATTTGACAGAGGTCTAAAAAGTCTAGTGACTTGTTACAAGTTATTTTATATACGCAGAAGGTGAAAGAAAAAAGATGACCCTTTTCTGTGAGTTTTTTTGGTCTTGAGGCAATAAGATATGTGGTACACCGGTTCAATCTCCTCTATTTCGAAAATTTCGGTGCATCTGTGCCGATGGATTTTTTGATCGTTAGATTGTGTGATTTTTTTAATATTTTAAATCCAACGGTTGAAAAACTCTTCGGCACAAAGATTTTCAGCTCAGAAAATCCTGCCTCGTGAAACACATAGGTGATCCACTCCACACACAAGTTACACAACGGCAGGAACATACAAGGGAATTACTCCGAATATTGAATTAATACTTAGTAATCAAAAATACCATTCCTCCTGATTCTGAAGGTAACTGGCATCCAAACAAAGCCTTCAAATTTTGCGCACAATGCCCTCGCTTACAATATAACGTGAGATAAATAGGTCCTGAGCTAAAGCCTTGGAAATCTTAATGCCATAATGTTTTTCGCTATGGGCACTAGAAAGAGAAAGTTACAAATAAATACCACATGCCATCAAGCTAAATCACCTTCTTTAGTTCGGTTTTTCCCAAGATTTTGCTATTTTGGTTGGCATCTTGTCGTCCTTTTTCAGTGGTCTTGAATAACTTATGCCGGTGAGCCCTTGTGTTCCGTTTAACCTTTGTAATCGTTTGTAAAGATTAATAAAATCTTTTTGCTTAGAAAAAAATAATCGCCTTCTCTAGGTACCGTGGTCCTAATCACGCTTGGCAAACCCGCATCAATGCAAAGAGTGAGGCTGTATTTCAAATTTTCAATTAGTTGATCGTTGAGATCCCTCCTAGTCCTAGGTCTCAGGCTAACCAGATTTGTAGGTGATGGATGCAGAATCTTACTACTCGTACGATTTTAAGAAAAGAAGTTCTTCAAAGTGAAATCCAGCTATGCACCTTTAATCTAGCCAACGACCAACAAGAAAAATGGTGAGAATTCATTGCAAAATGGACAAGTAACGCTAACATGGCTAATCCCAAGTTTGAGGCTTATCAGCAGAATGCAAACGTTATAATCACTGCAGTTGAGGTTTCCCAAACGGGTCTGGATCCTCTTCGGTCCAGACCATTGGACTGGACGAGACAATCCAAATCAAAACTATTCATTGGTATAATCAAATTAATCAATGGTTCAAATTTGTTCCAAAACTCTTACATGAAACATTTAACTCTATCAAGGAGTTTTACAGAAGGGTAGTGATAATGTCAAAATCTTTTTTGTTGGTGCCAAAACTTCAATGCATAAAAATCTTTTTTATATTGCACATGGTACAACCCTTTTGGGCACTAAAGTTTTGACACCAACAAAAATAGTTTTGACATTATCATTTTCCTTACAATAAATCTCGACCATTCATTCATTGCATTAAAGGGAATCCAAACCTTACCTAAATTTCGGACCGGAGAGGATCCATTCCCTTCCGTAATTCAAACTTCTGTTTGACCTTGGCACTAGTAAAACCAACATCGCACTGTAAAGATGTAGAAGCCCTTGTCTATCCTGCTAGTATTTAATCTAAAGGGGAAAATCCGGAAACCACCTTTGTAAATGGCTTCTCCTTCAGAAATTTTAAGTAAAAGCAATCATCAGACACGTCGACAGTTATGTTCCGAACACGGATTTTGCTAACCAAAATGAAGACCCCCTTTGCTAGACCTTTTGCAATCTCACGGGTCACAAACCAACCATTACCAAAATCGGCAATTGAATACGAACTGCAAAAGTAACACCACCCCCGACCAGCACAAGCAGACGCACGAACAAAAAACTGCATAACGAAATCCACCAGGTGGAATCACAAAAACTAATCTTAAAAACCAAATCCGCTGATATGACAAAATTTACGCAACCCAAAGAGTTCCAAAAACAAGATCCTTTCATATTAAACACCATAAACTAGAAAACTACCCAAGTCAACCAGAAGTCATAATGTAGAGAGAAACATATTAATAAGTAGCTGAAAACATCAAAATGGTGCAAAAATCACCGGCAAAAGATAACATGAATTCTCAAAGAAGTGCTGATGTTGGTAAAAGTTGTTCAACAAAACTAGCTGCAGGAACCATAGCAAACAGAGAAGCAAATTATCGCTTCTTGGAAACACCAACAGTCTTTCCCCTACGGCCAGTAGTCTTGGTATGCTGTCCACGCACTCGAAGACCCCAGTAGTGACGTAGCCCACGATGGTTCCTACACAAATGCCGAACAAAAAAACAATGAAGAGCTCGTGCAAGCAAAAAGTGGACTTCCATAATGTTAGAAGTTTATATCATTATCTAATACAGAAGGAAAGTGAAAGAAAACTAAATTTTAGACTCCAAACATGCCACTCCAAGAAATGTAGTAGAAAACCAAATTTTAGACTCCAAACGTGCGACTCAAAGAAATGGTAGCATCAGAACATAAGTTATGGATTACCTGATCTTCTTCAGTCGCTCCAAGTCATCCCTGAGCTTCATGTCCAGAGCATTGGATGTCACCTGAGAGAACTTCCCGTCCTTGTAATCCTTCTTCCTGTTCAGAAACCAGTCAGGGATTTTGAACTGGCGAGGATTTGCAACGATTGTCATCAGGTTATCAATTTCCTGATTTGAGAGTTCACCAGCCCTGCAAGGTTCATTCAAACAAACTTCAGCATAATCACATACTCAAGAGCCAAATTTAGAAAACAGAGGAACAAATCAATATGATATTTCCCATCTCTATAAAGAAAACGAAGCAAATAAATCCAGCATCTTTATCCCTAAAATACTTGTGTGGGATAACAAAACAACGATCAAATAGGAAACGATTTGGTAGTTATCTGGAATATCTCAAGAAAATAGAAGTTCCGGGGTCATAAACTACTCATAAGCTTGGTTTATAACTTCTGACAGAACATGAGTATATCTTAGAACGGGATTCAGTCTTTAACAGCTACATCTTTCATTTTAGAGGCCATGAGAGATTATATATACAAAAACAGCACGAGTGATTTTAACCTTAGTAGCACGAAGCGGGAGCGGGAGCGGGAGCGGGAGCGGGAGCGGGAGCGGGAGCGGGAGCGGGAGCGCGGGAGCGTTGGCACCTAGAAGCTCCTAAGGTTGGGAGCGCCTAAGAAGCGTATATAGATTTCATATAAATACGGATATAAAGTATCTTTAAATACTTAACCATTGAAGGAAAAGTGATTACTTATGAGAATTTTCATGATCTTAAAGGATACTTATAGGAAGTTAGATATTTTCAATTTGCCAAACTTCTTGAGTGATAAGATTTTCATATTTTTATTTCCACAATGGCATACCTCCCTTAAGAATAAGAGAATAGTTGCCTTAACCACCCAATAAGCTCCCATGTTAGTTGGGAGCGAGCTCCCGTCTCAAGGGGAGCGAGCTCCCGTCAAGCTCCCATCTTGGGAGCGCCGATTCGCGCTCCCGTCTTGGGAGCGCACCCATTTTAGAAGAATCCTGCTACTAAGATTTTAACTACAAAGATTGCTACAGAGCTCAAAAGTAGGGCTGATAAACGAACAGATCTACTCTATGTTTGTTCGTTAAGAGCTTGTTCGACCTCTCTAAGTTTTCAAAATAAGCTTGTACAGTTTTCGAAACTCGTAAGTTTTCAAACCAAACTCGAACAAAGTACTGCTCGCTCATGTAGCTTTTGAAGTGTGAAAATTTTCAATCTGCTCGACGTCACTCTCTATCGTCTCAGTTAAAGATCGTTCGAGATCAGCTCAACTTGTAAGCAAATCAAGCTCGAATACATCTTTAAAGCCCATTAATATTTTAAACCACACTTGAACAATTAACTGTTCGGTTCGAAATTCATTCTGATCGTTCATTGGTCCCATGAAAAAGTGATGCTAGTCCCTATGGTGTGTTGTTAACCTTGTGAATTGTGATTAGTTTAAGCCCTCACATTGAGTCCCCTGCGGTCTAATGTGATTGTGCATATTAGAGAAACTTGCCATTCATATTCGACACAAGAAAAATAAGAGGAAAACTAATAAGTAACATCCAGAAACAAAATTCCCAAAAAAAAATAAATCCAAAAACAACTTCAAAAAGATTAATCGTATTAGTGATCTTTCAAAATAATTCAAACCACAGTGTTAAAATCTCAAATTGCTATTTCCATTCGAACTCTCAAGTTATAAGCTTCACTGTTCCAATAATCCCTGGGTCTAAAACACTCTAATCCCACTTCCTGATTCGTCATTTTTGACCCCTTTACATGTGAGAGGACCACATCTACAATCATAAGTCATATTTTGTCCCCCTACAAT
>BPLS01031472.1:33019-64006 GCA_019656275.1 Rhododendron kiyosumense
CATAATCACGAGCGAAATCTCACCAGATAACCCTAAACTATATCATTAAACATGAATAGAACCAGTTAAATATGAATAACAGAACAAACTTGAGGTTCAAGTGGAACGGTAAAACCTCTTGTTCATGTCGATATCGGCCTTCTTGCAGACGATGTTGGCGAAACGACGCCCGATACCTTTGATTGAGGTCAGCGCAAACATGATCTTCTGTTTACCGTCGACGTTCGTGTTCTGCACACGAAGAATGTGCTGGAACTCCTCATTCGCTACCAGCGACTGTCAAAACCAAACATCAGATAAATAGATCAGTGGTAAAAGTACACCGTAAAAGCGTGCATACAGAGAGAGAGAGAGAGAGAGAGATGATCACCATGGTTAGGGCTTCGGATCAGGTTCTTCTTGGTCGGTTCTTGAGAGTGCGGCTGGCCAGAGAGAACGAAGCACGAAAACCCTAAACTCAAAACGATTGATGGTAATTCACGGTCCTTATATACTTTTATTATAAGAGGCAAGAGCTATTAGGGTTTTCGACGCTTTGTTATTTGTCCAAAACGCCCCTGGTAAATTATACTCCCTCCGTCCCAAATTCATTGTCCTTTTTTGATATTCGTGCAGTTTTCAATCGCTTATATCTTTCAATGTGAATCTCCAAAAATATGCAATATGGATCTTATTTGATAGATTTCAATTTGTTCTATAATACAAAGATGTCAAAATCATGAAAAATATTATAGATTGAAAGATATAAGCAAGAGACAAAAAAATGAAAAAGGAATAATGGACAATGAAAATGGGACGGAGGGAGTAATGACCAATGAAGCCTCTTGGGCCTTATTGGACTGGAAGGTTTAGTTGGAGTCCATTAAAGGTTTTACTTTACTACTTATGGCCCAAAAATATTGGAATTTGTCAAAAAAATTCAAACTTTTTGCTGCTAATCAATAAATTGTTTTTATTCATAAAGAAGTTTAAATTTTTCGTAATTAGAATGCATTTTTTTAAAGTTCTCATTCGGACGAAGGGAGTATTAATTTAAACCGTCTATTTTGCAACATTTTATAACTGATTATTCTAAACTACAAAGGAAACGTATGAATCATATTTGCTTACCTGAGACAAATATGATGCTAAAACGATGCCATCTTATGTTAAAAGGCATATTTAACGAAATTATAGTAACTTAATGAAATTTATGGAATTATCTAATATTTTCCATGAATAATACTGAGCATATTGAAAAGAACTTCTTGAATCACTTGGAGTCCATTGAAAAGAACCACTTGAATCACCTGGAGTTAGACAGCCTTTAGAGCATCCGCAATGTAATAATCAAAACTAAAAGGTTGCTAAAGTTAACAATGTTTGCTAAAAAAAGTGCTCACATTGTAATAACCAAACTTAGCAATGTCTTAGCAACTCATCAAATTTTGGCCTTTGAATAATCAAAACTAACAACTTTTTGCCAATAATCAAATCTAATGATCTCCACATTTTCTCAATCAAATACACCCATTATTACACAAAACATTCTCTCTCTCAACAATGTTTTAAAAAAACTATTATTTTGAAATATTTTTAAAAAAAAAAAACTGTTTTCAAAAACCGTTTTACACAAAAAAAAATTGTTTTCTTTTTGAAAAAACTAAAATTTTCCCTAAACTCTTTTTTTTCAAAAAAACTATTCAAATTATTATCACAATTGTGATTCTGATTCTATAGTTTTTTTTTTTGTTGATATTATTCTGATTCCATAGTTTGAGATGATTGAGAATGGTGATTTTCCATTGATGGAAGAAAAAAGAATAAATAGGCAAGAATGGCAGTAGGCATGAAAGAATTGGAGGGGACGGGGAAATAATTGGAGGGACAAACAGGCGGGAATTTTTTTCGGATGAAATGAAAGGTAAAAGTTTGGAAGGAAGGAAGGAAGAGTTGGCAGTGGACCCATTGATTTTGATTATGGGTACAAAATGAACAATGTGAGACTTCACATTGCTAACTTTAGCAACCTTCTAAATGAATAATCAAAAGCTGACGTGACAAGTTTTGATTATTCATTTTTTATTATTACATTGCGGATGCTCTTAGGTTACTAGGATCTCTTCTGATAAGGTTTGCTCGGGAATATAATTATTCAATGCTCCTGGAGCTCCACCTCCGGAGCCTTTTTCGAGCACACATTGGTGTAAAAATTACATACTTTATGCTGAAACTTACACCAATATGTGGTGAAAAATGAGCCTTTCACCCTTAATATTTCTCATCTCTAGTTTTAGCCAAAAAATCCGCCGAATGCAATTGAGCTGTTCATACAGGAAACTTGTGCTATGGCACATTTCACTTCTTTTTTTTTTTTGATATTTATATAACTCACACCTTGATTTAACAATGAATAGCCATCCATTGAGCTAAATTCGACTCAGAAAATTGAAAAACTAGTTAATGATTATACACTTGACCAAATATTGCGAGCATTGTGGGAGCTCTTGTAAATGAAAAAGACTTGGGCTTAACGGAAGTAGTAAGACATTAGAGATGCTACAAGAAAATATAGTTACTATTAAGTTACAAATATTTACCATCTGCAATTCCAAAAGGGTTATAGCAAGTCCACAATATTGCCAACCAAAAGAAGAAAAAGATAATTACAAAAATGATTACATCAGCTCCAGTTTGGACACTCCCCTTGTAATGATGCATTACAACCTTTACCAGCAGCATCCTAGTCAAGAGATAAGCGTCTATGTACTCAGCAAAATATTCCTGTGCTTTTCTACATGGCACTGAAATTAGATGCAACCCACCGCTACTGCAGGGAGATAAAGACTCAATTGTTAGGAAGAGAGAGAGAGAGAGAGAGAGAGAGAGAGAGAGAGAGAGAGAGAGACTACAAGAGGTTGAAAAAGAAAATGTACAAAAGCACAGGTATGAAACTTGAATCAGGAGAGTTTGGTTCTTAAAGCACATTATTGAACATATATGAGGTTCGTTCATATCAATCTCAACTTGAGGATTTTTTATAAATTGTTCTAAGGAGCCTGGGGATGTCAGCAAAACCCAAGTTTCCCTATTTCTCTCTTCACATAACATTGTCATGAGCAAATTTTCTCATACTTTTGCAAAATACACTGCAAACTGACGAGAAAAAGAGAATCCAGCGACCAAAAATAGAATCATCTAGGCCATTCATCTTTTTGGCTGAAATTATAAAACTCAAAGGTCAGTATGCATTCACAGTAAGATGCAACCGAAAACAAATTCAACGCCCCACAATTGAACCTTTTGCATCTACAACGTATGTTCACATTGACGGGAAAACCAGTACTCACCAAACATGAAGCAAAGATTGAAGAAATGACAAGTTCGTGAAAAAGAGAAAACAAAACATGCACAGAACTTACAGGGAATTTGAATGTGACTATTCATGACAATGTTTCACCAACTATGGACAAGGCAAGAAAAGCACAACAGACAGCCAAGTCAGGGACAAAAGACACAAAACTAGAGCAGGAAGGAAGAAAAGGGAGGGAAAAACAAGCAATTCAAGGGAAAATGTAATCAATTCAAGTAAAATACCGGTAATTTTGCATAGAATAGATGCTACATGTTGCGCAATGGGAAAACAAGCCGTGTTGCTGACTCAAAGTAATTGGCACCATTTTACTATAGAGGATAAAGGAGAAAGGAAACACGGAGCAAGGAAGACACCACAAGATATTTAATGCTACCAGAGACCATTAAGGCAAAGATAACAATAAGAGACCGTTAGACATACCTCAAAAAGAACTTCCATTCTGGCCTCTCAAGTTTAAATATTCACATTTCTCAAAGAAGGTTGCAACAAATTATTACTCAGATTGTTGAAACTTGATGTGTCTCTCTTCTTGCTATCCTTCTGCGAACTGATTCCCATAATATTCAAGAAGGAGAGTAATTTACAAATTTCCCAATCTCCAAAAAGATGCAGATTCTCCATAAGATTGTGGCCTCGAAACAGCAACCACTACATCTCCACAACAAGCAAACTCGCTTCTACATTAAGCTACATGAAGTTAGCAAAGTTTACCACTCTTCAACAATCTATGTGATTCTACCTGCAATACATTAGATTGCCGAATTAATCAGAGAAGACTGGAGAGTAAACAAGTGTGTCAGACTAAAAGGTAAGACAAAAGGAAGGAAAAAAGGAACCAAATGACAACTACCAAGATATCACTTTCATGGAATTGACAAATTACGATTATCTCTAGCAGAATGGTAGGAAAAAATTTCAACCATGAAGACCAGGCCATCAACATCCCAAATAGCAGATCCTCTCTTTTTATATAATATAAATAACAAATATCCCACATGTCACTGCTAGGAACTGTTTTCTAATTGAACACCAATTTCACATAAACAAGCTATCAGTAGATGTTTCTTTATGCAAACATGTGTCCGTGCACGAGCATGTCAATACAAACACACATGCGCGCGCACACAATACAGACACATGTACATATGTGTATTTGCGCGCGCGCGTGTATATGAGAGAGAGAGAGAGAGAGAGAGAGAGAGAGAGAGAGAGAGAGAGAGGAAGAGAGTAAGGGGGCTTTCCTAAATTAGAATCACCTCATGAAAACCAGATGTATTAGGACTCCGAGGGACGAGAGGTACAGAGCAAGCTAGACCAGGAGGATGTGGCCTACCTGACAACCAGACTCAGATTCCTTGGAACAGTGAATGCTAGCTTGAGGCCTGCCGGGAACGGAATTCAAATCAATGGAACAGGAATCAGAATGAGCGGCAGCGAATTCTTCTTTCTGTTCATGGATATCTTTCACAGTAACCATAGAAGTTTGACCCACCTCAACAACATGATTCAAGGCATCCACTTTATTTACCACAGTAGTATCATATTCATCAACACCCGAGTGGCACCCAGAGGACTTGCAAAGTCCATCACGAATATGAGATGCTTGGGAACTAGGTTTAGTAGCATCATCAAAAGCCCCGCCAAGAGGACAGCAGTTATTGTAAACTGAAGAAACTATTTCCGGTTCATGAATTTGGGCAACATCCTCTTTCGAATAAGACAGTGTAGCATCCTGGGGTTGAGTCATAATTTCAGCAGAAAGGTAGACAGCTTTAACTTCTCCATTTAGTTCATGATCAGCACCTTCCTTCCGTTTACCATCAAGAGATCCCCCCAATTGTGTAGCATCAGACATGATCGTGGAAACATGAGATAACTTCTGAGCACTTTTTTGTTTATTCAGTTCCTCCACAGTACGTTGTAAATCAAGTTCAAGAGCATCTCCGCCAGAAGACTCTGAATCTTTATTTTGTGTTTTTTCACACTCTTGATTGTCATGGGTATGTTTTTCAATGGTTAAGTCCTGAAAGTTCATTGTCTCGCAAGTTACATCAGATGCATCATATTCAGAAGCAGCTATATCGCTTTTTCCAAGAGCATATGAAGTTTGCTGTTCGATTCTGCATTCCGTGGAGATTGTACCTGCAATACGAACATAAATACTTAAAATCCTAGAGAGAAAGTTTGGAAGCCATGCCCTACAAGCATTCATGAAATACCTGCAGTGGAAATGAGACTCTCTCCACCAAATTTCTTCTTCAACAAAGGTTTCTCTAACATATCTACACCAGGGAACACTATCATATTCATGTGTTTCATTTCTTTCTTGTTTGATTCTTCAAGGGGCATGAAACCAAAAACAGAAGTCCACGTTTGTAGCAGTTCAGAGATTGCAGGTATAACCAGTTTCTCAACATTAAGCGAGCAGAGAGCCTGGACAAATGAGTCACAAATGGCTTAGCATCAAAAGACAAGGAAGAGCAGTAAATCCAACAGAACCAAGAAAAATCCAGATTTAAGTCACTATAATCCTAGATTGTTTGCCCAGAATGATCGTAACAAGGATCCGAAATATGGTTCACAACATACCAATTCAATTGCATTTAGTAGCCGACGACACATCCCTTGACGCCTATAAATATGCCGAGTCCCAATGAATGGCATCTCTGCTAAGTGATTCCCATGAATCCTATTCATCAAGGAGTAAAAATTATAACTCTAGTAATTATTACCAGTAATATCCTTGAAGGCCACAGATATTCACAAATAACGGCAAAGGTAATTTTGCTCCATGCACTAGCAACCAGAAAATCAACACAGAAGCCAGTTGAATCAAATACCTCACTCAGTAACTTAACACACAACAAGGATGAGAGAATTCAACTTGATAATAAGGCGACCGCAAGGTGAGATACTCATTTAGGCATTTTCAGGTCATTTTCCAGCAATACTCTACTGTTGTAAATTCTGTTTCCATTTTCATCTTACAATAAGGAAGATCAAACAAAATAACAGAAAATTTAACTTTCTTAACTATATCCAAAATTGGATTCTCAATAATGAAAACCATTAAATGGAAAGTACAACAAATATACCCGAGTGAAAACATGGAGCTGACATTGATAACGTTTTGGTTGTGCAGAAACACAAAATATCCTAATAACAGATACTTAGATCAGGAGAGAAGAATAAAAACAAATAACAGCAAAGATACACGCAACAACACCCTGCCAAGCTAATGAAGAACTTCCATTCTCTTTCTTTGGTTGTGCGAAAACTTCCATTCTCTTTCTTGTCTGTGATTTTGGCTAATGAAGAACTCTAACTGTAGTTCATGACTGCACAAGTAAAAGATACATGTAACAACACCATATAGTAGGTGGGAAAGCCCAGGATTCAACCTAGAGACGTCAAATTTCATGAGATGCACGCACACCCTGCCAAGCTACTTTTACGCATGATTTGAAAAGTGAAAAGCAAATTTTTTAAGTTTGATTTGAGTACGTATGTCCTTTTCCATGGCACTTGAGAAAAACTAAAAATACGAAACGAATCACTTTGAAAAAATTACCTAGGGCCTTGATTTTCAAACCCATTCTTCCCCTTATGTGTTTATCTTTGTAAGGTCCATATTTTGGCAAATCTCATGACAAAACCCCCTTTTGATTTGTAGCCTGTTAATTGAGTTGTAGGTTGTAAGTATAGGTTTGTTTGTAACCGTACAATGAGTTATAGTGCATGATTTCCTTCCCGTGGTTTTTACCCATTTAAGGGGTTTTCCACGTATATCTTGTGTTCATCGTTTATTGTTTTTCGATTCCTATTATTTTGCTTGATTGATTATTTAAATAGCAAAAAAGGAATTTTCAATCTTTTCTGAAGTTACAAGGGTAGCACAAGGTCAAGGAGGGGCAGAAATAGCTCGGGGTTGAGGCAGGGGCAAGGGAGACTTTGCATGGAGGGATGGAGTTGAGGAATCGTCCCTCATCCAACTCCCATTCGTTGCCATCCCCACCTAATTTGATGGACTACAAATTTATTTTTTTAGAAGTGTTAGGGAAAGTAACTGAATGTCCTACTTTTGTGAAAATTTATATTAGAAAACGGTTCATTTACCTAGAGAAATTACTTTTGGAAACACTTATTAAGATATAAAGGAAACACTATCCTTACTTCTTATATACCTCTGTATAAATATGTAAACTACCCGACTCGTGCCAACTTACACCACACAAAGCTTAAAGATTGCTATGGTAGTCCATAGACAATATTTCGTAGCTTGTAGACAAATTTAATGGTGTAGTATCAAAAGGTGATTATACTTAGAAATGCTACTTCATTTTTCTTTTCGTTTCCTTTACCTGTATATCCGTATTGAGACATGACTGGATACATCTTATAGGTGTCCCAAAGCCAATGCTTTCTATTTTCTAACATGCTATCATTAATGCATTGTTCAATGTTTTCTTCTCACAAGTTCTTTGCGTTCTCTCAAATATAGGCATCACTCCTGTATCTTAACATGTTGAACCCTCTGGCAATACACCATATGATTATGGATTCTGAAAAACATAAAGTGAAACATGATTCCTAATTTGATATCGAACTATGATTGCAAACTAATCAATATGACGTTTCGGAAGAAATTTGTTTCTCTCTTTCAAACAATAAAAGTAAGTTTAAAGGCAGAATAAAAGTCAAAACCTCATATCCAAAACACCAGGCAATAATGCAACTTTAATTGTGAATGTTTATACTTAATGGAACTTAGAGTCTAGATGGAAGGAACCGAAAGAAAATGTATAAATACCACTTATCCTTTTCCTTTTCATTCGGAGTTTTGACTGAATGGAAATATTGCGAGTGTTATTGGACTTATGTCTAACCCGTTGGGACCATTTTAGAAAAAAGCATTTGACTCATCTTCTAGAAAATATTGATATTATGTTGATTGAATGACAGAGGTCAAACCAATTAACCACATATAAAACAAGTGTCGGACGGGAATGATTGGAAACACCCACACTCGTCCATATGTCAATTATCCGACCCAAGTAAATATAAAATTTGGCCTTAATATTCAGCACAAGCCTGGAGAAATGAGGAATGCGCATTATGTAGTCTCACAGGCAGAAGATTTAAAAAACCCGTTAGATCCTTCATGAACATGAATCCAAATACCCAACACAACTAGGATTGTGCTGAGGTATGTATAGTAGTTAGAGGAGCTAACGCAGGGATTTATAATCTCACTCATCCACTCTTCTCTTCACTCTAACATAGAATGACCATGGCATGCCAACGACTCAATGAGCTACCATTCCGAGACCACCTTTGACAAGGTAACATGACTCAAATACCATAAATCTTTAGAAACAAACACAATTTTCATCATTGCATTTAAGGGAAATGCAAATTAGGAAGGTTTAGGGCTGAGAATAAAAGTTTAACATGATTTTACATTTGAATAAGACAAAAAATCTTTCGTCACCACATTCATATCAAAGAAGGCCTTGTATATTTACGTCACGGCGTAATAGTTCTTAAGGAGTACTTGGAACTTTGGAACAATAAAGCTCATTCTCATGGGAAGTATGCAACTTTCCGGATGCAAAAACTACTGTCTCTGGAAAGTAACAGGATAGATAAAAACATGATCAAATAATCAGCACTTACTCCCAGAGGCATCAAAATTCGATTGGTCTAATTTGTAGAGATAAATTTCAGCATCTCTAAAACAGAAGAACTCCAACTCCAAATAATCATACCCTTCAGCAAATCCAGCTTCAACAAATCTTATTCCCTCTAATCTTCTTAAACATGTCAATGGAATAATGGCTAGCCTTGCCATTGTCTAACTGACATTTTCCCTTCAATCAGATTCGACTTTTGATTGGAAGAACAGGCGGGGACAACACAGCATCGGAATAGACCATACATGTGTCAACACATAAGTAGAGCATGATACAGAAGAATTTTCGAACAACAAAGCCACTGAATGTGAAGGTACGTAAAATAGTTTCCCAAAAGTTAAAAAAGAGTTGGGGCTGTAAACCTTGTCACTGACATTTGTTCTATGCTGATCGCTACAAGCATACCATAATAATGACTCAAACTTATTTTTACCTTCTAGGTTCATCAACAATTGAAATGCATGGCCAACAATTTCGTCGTATTCTGACAACTGAAATCTTGTATTTAAACAGTATTTATGCCTCAACATCCTAGCTGCAACAAATTTGATAACAATGCAGGCAGAAAAAAACCTTATGGATGCCGCTGAGATAATTTCGTCACCCCTCTCTAGAATAGCAGTGAAGAAACCAGCGTAGTTCAGCCGAGTAAAATTGGACCTGGGATCAATTCAATAAACAGACAAGAATAGTATCAGTATTAAGTTATTTAACATCCGTATGAATATAGAAAACAGGACGGCCACTTGGCGTTCCCCTCTGTTTTAAGTCTTTTCAATATTGGACCGTGCCAATATTGTCCAAACAATGCTACTATACACAATGCTAATCGCGTCTATTTCCACATCTTGAAAAAGGGAATAGACCGGTAACTGATACAGGTTTTGGAACTCCTTTGTTAGCACAATATTCAGTTGCCACAAGAAACCTTCCCAATGACTATCAAACTCTTGCAACAGACTACAACTATTTCAAGGTAAATAATGGATATATCCGAATATAACACCAAATTAGTAACATTCACAAATCACAAGTGTCTGTCTTTATAAGTCTAGTTATAGAGTTCTACCCACATGCAAGCCATGTGTGCCTCATGCGGAACTCTGTAGTAACTGATATCTGTTCATCTGCAATACTAACCAGTCTCTTTCAACCAAAACATAGACGAGAGTGCTTACCCACAACTATAGACAACATTACGAATCATGTTGATTCCACTTCTCGGGTCAACAATTGGCAAAAAACACTCGTCCAAAATAGACAATGCAACAGCTAACTTGGAGTTGCATTCAACTTTTGAAGGAACACAACTAAGAGATGTTTGCGAGCTGACATCAAAACGTTGACAAAGAGTCCATGAATATCCTTCTTCCAGTCGATTTTTGACCCCAAGAAGCACCTGAAGTCGCTTAAAGACCTGTTGAGCAAGTATTATGTTCATAAAGTACCAGTAAATAGAGAACACCTTGATACAGAACTGGAGTCATAGAGCATAAGTGCAATTACTAGGGATTGAATACCTCAGAGAAGGAAAAGGAAACACAAATTGAAAACCAATTTTTCGACAGAACAACAAAAGGGAAGAAGAAAAAGAACGTACCATAAAAAGGAATATATATGCCACAGTTCCAGATAAATAATGTGGTTAGCATATGGTGCCAAAACTGCTCATGTAAACTCAACTGAGGTCCAGTAGCATGTTAATGCTTGAAAAGGGTAGCAATGGCTAAGCTGTAATCAATAATTTTAAAAGTATTTGCATGATGCCTAACTTATTTTGGTTATACATCAAGCAACCCTTATTAGTGCTCCTTCAGCACAGATGACTTTCAAGTTGGATTACTTGCACTGTTGCACAGTTGCACCCAAATTCGATTACGCAAACAAATTGCACCAAGAAGATCCATAACGTAATAATGTCAACATAGAGGAAACACAAAACAATGATTCCTTTGGAATTAATTTAGCTCCTATATAGATATACATGGAACAAAATAAGAGGCAGTTCGGGGAACAGATAAGACTAATCATCAATCTAATAAATCTTGAACAAACAACCAAATTTTGTGATGCCATATCCACAGTAGTCACCAACTGTTATAAACCCTTTGTGTATTGTTATGCAGGTTAGAATATTGTACACTACCGTCATAATAAGAAGTAAATCAGGACAAGAGAATTTGACAATTTTCCTTCCTAAAACTTAACCAGTCCACCTAAGCTTTACTGTACTAGTACTACAATCCCCGCTAATAGAAAACATCATCATTATCATATAATGACTTCAATTTTGAGACAGGAGTAAAGCATTAAAGAGTTCAGAATTAGGGTCCCAAACGAAAATAATGACTATTGCAATTTAGCAACTAAAACTACTACTTATTCCATCAAGCAACAGCACTGATTACTGAAGCTGTAGAACTTCATCAATAGTTACCTCTTGACATTTCTCTCCACAAAAAGACGGACGATCAGAATCAGCATGCACAGCATCGTTTGCCAGAATGCAGAGTAGGTGGTCTACAAAAGGCAACATAGTCAATATTTAAGACAAACTAGCTATATCCTGGAATCAAATAGTGAAATACAGAGTTGAAAAAATCCCAAAAAATCATAGCAATGTGACAAGTGTAGTACATACATTTTTCCTCACACAACCGGCACGTTAGCAATGCAGAGCCAGTTGCATCACCACTCTGACATGTACTCCCAACCATGCCACAAAACTTGCAAGAACAATACACACAGTGCCAGTCACCGGAAGGAAACTTCTGCCATGCAAAAGAATGATTATCGCATTGGCCAATAGAAAACCCTTGCACTAAAAGATTTTGATACATGCTAATCGAAATGAAAATTCCTCCATCCACACAGCAGCGGAGCCATTACTTTGCTGAACAAGCACTTGAAAAACATTACATAAAAGAAACCCAACTGCTAAACACAAGTTTAGACAAATAATTTAATTTGGGTGCCGAAAACAATTATTTAGAACCTGTCTCCATAACATGGACAAACATTCCCAAGATATTTTTTTAGCCTGCCACCTAGAAGCTTTGGATTATTCACATTGGACTGCCTACAAATGAATAAGCTTAAGAATGCTACAGCATAGAACACACAGACACAACTTTTAGATAAGCCCTAAATGAAGATGCGAAGTTCGCATCAAAGTGATACTGCCTATAATTTACATTACCATAAAACTGTATAAAATGAGGCAATACATCAATACCTGTATATTTAAGCAACTTTGATGAAAAGTTGAAGGACAGCCATCACAACATATTAAGTCCCCACCATCCCCGCATTTGTTGCATGTATCATCATTTGGATCACCGCCATTAACATCGACAGAATGGACTCGATCGCATTCAGACCCATCATGTTTGCTCCATGAGTCTACTAGACACTGGAAAAGGGAACTTCCTGACTCGAGATAAATATTCTCAAATGGTTGTGTGACTTTACTTCCAGCATGAGACTCAAATTCTGCGAGAGCAAAGGTTTCATTGCAGCAGTCACAATGAATGCCATCTCTGGTTATCCTGCCCTCAAGCAATACTTGAGTCCTTCTATGGTTCATATATTTAACCTTCCCACTAAGAGGAACAGTTCCCAAGTCAATCATCCACGAAAGAAGACTGCGCTTCCCATCATATAGTACAAAGCCTTCACTGTCTGGATCCAACCCCTTCTTCGAGTGACGACCCACCAGAGCATATCTCTTTCCATTTTGTCTCTCCCTGCGATGTGATCTTTGCATTCCCCTCTGAGATGTATTAGCTGGAACATCTTGTTCACTGTCTGACGATTTCTGTTTTGTTCCTCTCTTAGCATTGTTCTTTTTAAACTTCTTCTTTTGAGTAACTCCTTTGTGTTTCTTATTTGCACCCTCTCTTTCTCCCTTCAATCCCTTTTGTAGTCCCATTTTCTTCTTTGTTGTCCTGAATAATTTGCTTAATTCCTCTTGTGGTATCGGAGTAAATGCCGCAAGGGCCCTACTATCAGCCTCGCCACTTTCAACTTGTTCTCTAAGAACTTTATAAGCCAAGGTGACTGACCACAAACCACGTCCTTCAGGACTAACATATACAGCATCGAAGTACTCTCTGCCCTCCTCTCTGCCTGACCTGGGCCTACGCTCAATTGTCCAACCTGCACTCGTAAGCATAGCCATTATTCGATCCCTCAAAACCTGTTTTTCTGTACTTCTTTTGCAAACTCCCCCTTCCTTTTGCTTGCTCCCTTTTGACTTTTTCACAATGAATTTCTGGCCCGAATGACGTAACTTACTGGCTAACCTATTGTACTTTCCATTGTCCAGAAACTTAGAACCCCTACAGACCTTTTTGGACTTCAGTATATAGCCATTTTCCCTGAACCCCACCAACTTTTGCTTCGCACTGCTAATAGCCTTCAGCGGCCCGCTTTTCTCCTGCACTTTTCCTTTTACCTTCTTCTTTTGCCTGTCAATCAATTGGACACTGTGACAGTTTTCTATTTCAGTGCTATTCTTGGCTGAAACATCAGCTTCTTTCCTCCCTGTAACCCCCAGAACACCTTCAGCAAGTCCAACACCAACCGTCTTCTCAACGCCATTCGTTGCCAGTGTCCTTGACCTCAAAATCCTACCACCACAAGATACCTCCTTGACCTTCTTTATCAGTGTGTCATCATTCCCGTTGTGTTCAGAACTCTCCACCCTTTTCCTTTTCCTTTTCCTCCCCTTTTGTCCTCTCCCAATTTTAGGCTTACCTGTATGGTGTTCAACATAGTCCTTACCATCAGCTTTCTCGTTGTGCTTGGTTTGGTCAGATTCCTCAGACCTATTTCTCTTCCCTACCATCTCTTTACCATCAGTGTTGTTGGTATTGGCACCTTTTTCCGGACCGGAACGTACTACTATACCTTTCTCCTTATCAGAACTCTCCACCGTTCCTGTCTTCTCCCCCCTGCTCTCTCTGATGGTCCCACCGTGAGTCCAGGACTTACTGCAGGAATAGCACATGTACCGAGGCTGAGAGTGATTGTTGTTGTTGTAGTACATGAACTTGGTGTTTGTGGAGTTGCACCGCAGGCATGGGGGATGATCTGGCTCTTGCGGGTGTGCTATAAGAGGCAGGGCCGGCCGCCCCCGTCGCCGGTTCTTCCGCGTTTCCAAATCTTTCTCCTTATCGTCAGAATTCCCTATCCCTATTCTTACCATCCCTTGCTGCCCTATCCCAACTTCAAGCCCAGATGTAACAGCATTAGCATCGGCATTACCGTTATGGTTGTCACCACGCGCACTACTATCAGCATCTTGACTGTTATGTTTCTTCTCTTCCTGTTTCCCCTCAACCTGTGCGACCATCTCGTTACCATCAGTGTTTTTGGCTTCATCGCCTTTTTCTACACCTGAATTTACTTTATCATTCTCAGACCCATTGCTCTTCATCTCACACGATGAAACTTTGACACATTCTGGATCAGTCAAAGTTGCAACAAAATGCGCTACCATCTTGTAACCATCAGTATTGTTGATCTCACTACCTTTTCCTAGACCTGAAATTGCTATAACTTTCTCCCTCTCGGAATCCTCCAACCTTCTCCTTTTGTAGATGGTCCCACCACGAGTCCAGGTCTTACAGCAGGAATTGCACAGGTACCGCGGCTGAGAGACTTTGTTGTTGTTGTAGGCCAAGAACTTTGTGTTGGTGGAGTTGCACAGCAGGCATGGGACATGATCTGGCTCTCGCTGGCCACGAGTTGGGCGCTGCTGTCCCCCCTTCTTGCCCTGTTCTAAATATTTGTCCTTCTCATCAGAACTCTCCAACCTTCTTCTTTCCCTCCCAATTCGAAGCCCCGGTGCAATAGCATTGCCAGAAGAGATATTGGTATCTTCTCCTTGCTCCAAATGTTCAAACCTACGCTCAAAGTTTCTGCCAATAGAAGAATCTTTAATATACATGGTCCCACCCTGAGTCCACGAGTGCCGGCAGGAACGGCAGGAGTGCCGGGGCGGAGAATGTTTGCTGTCACTGTACAAGATGAACTTGGTGTCTATCGAGTTGCACCGGGGGCAAGGGAGGTGACCCAACTGCGATAGATCAATGGGTTCTAACTCTAGCTCTTTCTTTGTTTTGTCACCCTCACTGTCACTGGTGATTTCATCACCCTTGCTTGTGCCTGAATCAACATTATCATTTGCAGACACAATGGCATTTTCCTGCTTTGTGGCCATAACATTGGATCTCAAGCCCTCTCTCATCTTACACACAAACCTTTATTTCTAAACCCTCGGTCAGCTTCAAAGATAAGCAAGGGAAATTCCAACCAAAATAAGCATGCGAGGACAATTGAGCTTCAGAGACTCACATTATACACAAAGCCAACAAGCTCAGGAGTATCTGAAAATCAAATGATACAAAGAAAATGCATGAGGAAACAATGGCAAGACCGACTGTACAAAAGCAGACAAAATCAGGACCAAGCTACCCTCCAGCTTCCTTTAGGTTCAGTCCAATCCAATTTGGGCTTTTGTGGGCCTCCTTGGCCCCACAACAATGATCAGAACCATTCATTTGGAAAGCTCCAAACGTACATTACCCACGTAAAAAATGATGATTTATGCAAGTAAAATTTGCAGTTTAAGTACTCAATTTTTCCCCATCTGTTTTTCTTTCACAAATCTGTTTTGTTCATATAGGTATCGATGCTTGATCGAGTTGATTTTTTGCATGGTTAATATACTTGACGATTTCTACAAAATGAAAAGCCACAAAGGCCCAAACTGGACAGGACTTGATCCTAAGGAAACTAGAAGAGGGAAGCGTGAAACCACCATCACAGCAAAACCTAAACCAATGTACCTGGGTAGAAGTGCACGGTAGCGGTATCTATACGTTGTAGAACCCACTAAATGGAGTCCGAAGCAAAACGATTACCGAGACAGGCGCCCAAACCACGTTCTGAGTTTTATAAGCCCATCACACCGTTCTCAGACTTGGAATGAATAGCAGCAGATCTCAATAGCTCGGAAAAACCCTAATTTCAAAACCCTCAGTCAGGTTCTAACAAAAACACTGACAAACCAAGATAAGAATGTTACACGACAGTCAAGCTTCATAGCCTCACTGACATCATACACAAAATCAAATTCTTGATTCGAAAAACTAGGGAATCACTAAAAATCTAATGATATAAACAAAAACAGAGCAAAAAAAAAAGGGAATTAGGGGAGAGAGACCGTACAAAAGGCAGAAACCGAATCAGAATATGATTGGGAATTCCTACCGCCGTCACACGTAGAATAGAAAACCTAAATCAATGTACCTGGATAAACATGCAGGAGAGCTGTATCTACGCGCCGCGAAACCGACGAGTCAATGGCAACCGAAGCGAAGCGATTGCAGAGAGAGAGAGAGAGAGAGAGAGTGAGAGAGACAGGGAGGAGGAAGTTGATGAATGGGGTTCTAGAGAGAGAGAGAGAGTTTTTCGAGACAAGGGAGTGTTTGTCTGTTTGTTTGGTGAGTAGGAGTACTAGGAGTGAGATTTACGTTTGGTTGTACGGAGGGACAAGGGAGTATTACTGGGGGTTTAGTTTGTAATTTCGATTACTTCTTGTATTCCTACTGAAAATTTCCCTCCAATCCGTCTCTCTCCACAAATTGAATTTTTTTCCATTCTTTGGTCGGTCTTGGAAAATACTACTCCCCTTGGAATGTCCAAATATAAGCTTGGGATTCATATTTCACACCCAAAGGGCAAAGCCTTGTCTTTTTCTTTTTCTTTTTATCTTCGGAAATTCATTGTAGGCCCACAAGTAGAGGTGCAAACGAGCTGAGCCGAGTTTTATTGTGTTCGAGCTTGGCTCGTTTACTAAACAAGCTTAAAACTCGAGCTTGGCTCATCTTAAACGATTTGAGTCTGACTTAATTATTTAACGAGCCGAGCTTTTGCGAGTCGAGCTGAGCTTTGAGTGTCGAACTTGGCTCATTTATTAAACAAGCCAAGTTGATCCGAGCTTTAACAAGCCGAGCAACAAGTTGTCTACGAGCAATTCGGTTCATTTGCACCTCTACCCACAAGCTGCAACACCATCTCAGTAAACGCGGGAGCTTTCAAACTCATAATAAAATTCGAACTTCTTTTCTCATACCTTCATAAAGAGAGACGAGATGATATCATTATCACCTCACTAGATACGCTTCACTTATTTAAATCCACATGTATCGATCGGTTTTTTTCCGTTTTAAATGTTGCATACCACTCAGTATTTTTTAATTAACAAATATATTTTGACATCTCCGTAAACACTCGTGATATTTTTCATTTGACAAATAGTGTAGTATGTGATATAAAACACGTGCAAAAAAAATGCATAGCGAAAGTGATAGTGCCATGCTATGGCTTTACTTCTTTTATTTTCTATCAGGCATTACTTCTTTTCCTCACTTTATGTTTTACCTTTTTGGGTAGGGGTGGGGTAAGAATGCAATTGTTGATTGTTTTTGGTTCATTGCAAAAGCGTGGATTGAGCTGACACAAGTTTATATGCCCCGTTTAATAACAGCGATAGATGAATGTGATTCGTAAGGAGATGAAATTAGAATTAAGATGGATAATAAGAATAGATTGATAATGAGTAACAATTAGTAATGAATATGTTTCTCCTACGGACTACGATGCCCTAAATTTACAATCAATGCACAGAGATATCACAGGTAATGCATGAGATTTACTGCCATATATGGTTGGATTGTGCATATCACTCTGGTGGGGATCCTTAATTATGGAGGTAGTGTTCAGTTGCCATTTTATTTTAATTTTAGTTTTATTTTTCAATCATTATCCTACCTCTTTCTCCAATCATTATCCTATTTTTTCAATTATTACTTTCTCATCTCTTTCTATCTCTTTCCAATCATTACTCATCTTTCCAATTATTACTCTATTTCTCTCTCCACCCATTACCAAAACTAAACTAAACTAAACTCATAACCAAATAAAGCCGGAGTATTTTGGGTTTTATTTGTTTGCTATGGGACCATTTTATGATTCATGTAATCCTGGTTTTCTGTTTTCCTGTACGTCCGGCAGGCAGGGGGAATAATGCTTGGCATTGCTTTTGCAAGTCAAATAGGTTTCGTTGCCAGTGGTTGTAAACTAGGATTAGTTTACTTGTGTGTTTGGAATTTCTGAATCTTTAGATAGCGGAATCTCATCCGTAAAATTCGAGTGCACGAGGTCATCTCTATTACTAAACGGTTAGATAATATCTGTCATTATCAATGAGTTATAGAAGAACAATTTATTTCGAATTTTACTAGGATTTAACTTTTTTTTTTTAGATGACCTGAGTTGATAAAATATAAACAGAGTTTGAGAGATCAGATTCCTGCCGGGAAAAAAAGAGAGATGCCAGTTTGGTTGCAGTTTACGGAATTAGTTTTTACAGAATATTTCAAGAAAACCGTGACTTAAACAAAATCACTTTATTGCATTTATACCTTATTCTTTTTCGGGCGGAACAATTTTCAAGAATCTAAGAAATGAGTTTTGAGTTTGTAGAACAGAAATGCTAGGGACAAAGAAAATTTATCCCGAAAAGATCAACTAGTGGTTGAGATTTACATTGATATATGTGACACAATCATCAAAGTGATTCTTAACCATTGATTGCTGTTTTCAGGATACTTTCGAGATAAATTTTCTTTATACGTAGCATTCCGAAACAGAATCTGAAAACTACAACCTAACAGTTGTTCATGTAATCAATAATAGCTTCCACCAATCAACCCGTTTGAGAATCGTGACAGTCTAAAAAGGCAAATTGTCAGCCATCTCACTCAATCCTCCTCAATAATTGACATGTAAACTGAACGTTACCAATATACTATTAAGTTAGTGTCGGCCCCGACATTTGGATTATCTTAACCCAACCTTATACTTTGTTGCCTACTTACTATTAAGTCATACAAAATTAAAAAAATAAATATACAAGTACAAAAAAAATCAAAATTACATTATATTTTAGCTTTAATATAATATAGCATACAAAAAAAAACCAACATCAAAATATAACCCGGCTTTATGATTAGCATGATCCTAATTAAAGAAAACAACTTCTCCTAGCATTTTTTTGTAACAAATTTCTCAATTGAGTCATCGCACTCAATCTCTTTATTTGCGCCTCATTTTCAATTAAGATCATAGACAATCTCTTTAATCTCTCTTGCGAAATAGTAGTTTCGAAGATAAAATAAAAACCATGTTAGCTTGCTCGATTTATTTTAACTATGACTTTTTTCTTCATCAAATGCAAGAACATATCTCGTATAGATTATTGTTGGCAGGAAAACAAAAAGAGGTAGAGGGTAAAAGAAAAATTGTGGATTGGAGGCAAAGCAAAAGACGAAGAAGATGAACAAAAAAAAAATAGAGTAAAAAGAAAAGGACAGGGAGGGCGCGCTCGGTAATCGAACGGACCAACACTGGTGCTTTGCCATTACACCAGTGACCACTGCACCAAGTTAAGAATTGTGCAATTATAGGAAACTTTTTAAAATTTATAACATAACTTAGTTTTTTTTTGGTTGCCCCAGCCGGGGGTTACCCAAGACCGAGGGCTTGCGGGGCTTACCCCGGGACCGGCCCTGCTACTAACATTGTCTAAATGACTGCTCATTATTCAATGCAGCCGGCAGCCGCCGGTGTAAGCACCTTGATCAAGAGTCACCGGGTAAAACCTATTGAAAGAGAGCCAGCGAGGCTGCATAAGAGAAGACCTTTTTCAGTAGATGATTTTTCCAATAATACTTCTTACATTGTCTAAAATGACTCCTCATTATTCAATGCAGCCGCCGGGGTAGGCACCTCAATCAAGAGTTTGCGGCTACACCGGGTAAAACCTATTGAAAGAGAGCCAGGGAGGCAGCACAAGAGAAGACCTTTTTCAGTAGATGATTTTTATTACCAATTTGCCCAACACATATCGCAGGATACCGTTGCAAAAGTGTCCCTGGATCCAAAATCTCCCTCAAAACCTCCTATGCTGGGACTCACCCAGACAACACCAAGACAGCACGTATTGATATAAGTTTTGGGGATAATCTCCTATGCTGGGAACTCACTCAGACAACACCAAGAAAGCACCGGTTGTTTGGACGTATTGATATAAGTTTTGGGGATAGTCGTGCTGAGAGAGAGAGAGAGAGATCAAATTCGTATCTGACATTACAATCACCACCTCCAATTTAACTACCATTGCATCAATGACTTTGGTGGCAAATCGCAAAACAGAAAATTAAGCTCAATTCTGGCAGGAAAAATAGTTTTTCAATGACTAGATTGTTTGACAAAATTTAGACATGCCGAAAGTCCAAAGGAACTACTTAAGAAGCACGAAAAAAAAAGGGAACAAAATACTCAAAATATAACTGCAGAAAAATGTGTAGAATGGAGCTGCTGCATAAACATTCCTTTGCTTCCACAGAAAACAAACAACGAAATCTGCAACATCTCATTTCTTCTTCCCAGCCTTGGCAGCATCTCCAGCCTTTGTCTGCACATTTTACGAAACCACTGAATGCAGATGTATACGGGGAGAGAGAGAGAGAGAGAGACGGTTGGCCAACATTGACCAGTGTTCAAGTTTCCAATTGACCCGAAAAAAAAAAATTTGACCAGTGTTTCCCTTACCTTCTTCACACCACGGATCTTCTTTGCCCTGTTCTTCCTCTCTTTCATCTGCTTCCTGGACTTCTCCACCTTTGTGTCCAGGCCATTCTGCAAAGGATGAATAGGTCAATTAATATGCTCGAGAGGCACAAAGTGTAAATAGCAATTTCTCATGCTCATTTCCATAGCATACCATTAGTTCAAACAAATCCCCAGGGCACCTTTGCATGACTAGATAATCCTATTTGCATTAACAGTTAGAATCTGATTTGTATCTTTGCAAGCTATCATTCTACTTGCTTGCAATCATTCCACTAAGAGTCATCCAACAGGGTAGAGATATTTCGGAGCACGTGTTGAAAGAAAGACGAACAGAAGTATGGGGTTTGTCTCTTAAAACAGTTCATGATCCCCATACTGTTCATTGTTGATTATAACCATCAAAAATTATTGTAGTTAGCTTCTATAGTAGGTTGAACAGCACACTGAATAATTGAAGTTATCTCTTAAAACAGTTATGATGCCCCTATTGTTAAAGTTAGCATCTATGTACTTATCAGGAAAAAAGAAGTAAAGCATCTATAGTAGAACTGTAGAAAGAAAACTACATGGAATATTGACATTTGCTTCTTCTAACCATTACAGACAAAAAACTTCAGTGGCATCTCAATGAATATGCATGAATAATTGTGTCCAGCCTTAAATTATCTAACCACGTGAGAGTAGAGAGCTATCCTCCTAAGCTTTACAAGAAAAAAAAAGTTGCAAATTATTTCCAAAATAAGTGAATCTTAGAGGCAACTAAAAACATCATAATTTCTAACTGTCACGTTTCCCTGTTTTCCAACCATCTGGCTGTTTGGGTGAATGTGCAGCCCTGAGTGGAAATCTTCTTCTCATGTATGTTCCATATCATTCATCTTATGAACTCTATGAAAACTAAATAGAAAGTCACAATCTTAGATTCTTCAGCAAAGAAATTTAATCATTTTTTCCTTCCGCGGCATTTGTAATTGTGTTACTCAACAACCTAAACCCAATCAGCGTTGTATTGGAAACTACTGGGTCATAGTTGGCGTAGAGGGTTCAAATAACAGAAAGAAAGAATTTCAACATCAACATCAATACAGAAAAGGAATGAAAAATTGCAGAACGATGATGGTTGAGACAGTGTTCAGTGTTCACCACTCTGCAACTCCGATGATGATCCATCTTAATGGAAAACAAAGGTGAGCACGGAGCAAAAAGACAACCACCACTCCCAAAACATGTCTGGTGCCCACACATAAGCATATCAAGCAAGCAAAAGATGAGAAAATACCCTGATGAGCCTGTATTTTGGTTCGTATTTCTTTGCATTCTCAACAGAATCATAGATCAAACCAAAACCAGTAGATTTGCCTCCTCCAAAATGGGTCCGGAACTTGAAAACAAAGATTGAGTTTGGATCTTTCACATCGTACATCCTCGACAACTTTTCTTTCAGCTCCGCCTAAGATAAACAAAGGATACCAACAAGGAAAACCTTCAAAATCACATGAACTAAAACCTAATTGTAATAAAATAGGATCAGCTATAACAAAATAGAGAAGCTGTACGCATATCACATATATCAAAAGATCTTTTCCAATCCAGGGGGGGATTCTCACATTTACAATATTTTTGCGGTGTGCTCCTTTTACTATTCTTTCTTACTTTCTTCTTTTTACAACGCCATAGGTCGGCAAAGCATGATCGGGAAATAACCATGACAATAACCAAAACCAGAACAACAATAGTTTAATCAAGGCAAACAAAGCCAAGAAACACATTACATAGATATATTGCAACCTAATCACATCCCTTCCTTGTACACTTGCATAACTTCACATACAGAAAAACTACACCTATTCAGTAAGATAAGCTCACAATTTTCTACACAGATTGTACCAACATTCAGGAGTAAACTAGTTCACTACTTGGCGACTATAATAACATAAACTGAAATCACATAAACAATACAATAGCTAAATCTACTGATTCACTGTTTCTACACTTGCATAACTTCACATATAGAAAAACTACACCTATTCAGTAAGATAACCTCACAATTTTCTACACAGATTGTACCAACATTCAGGATTAAACTAGTTCACTACTTGGCGACTATAATAACATAAACCGAAATCAAATAAACAATACAATAGCTAAATCTACTGATTCACTGTATAGAAACAGTAAATACGAACATGTATGAATCATGTCAAGTTCAAGAGAAATACAGACGGGAGAGATCAAACCTTGGAGACATTCGCCCTTCCTGGATGAAGAACATCAATGATCTGAACCAAATAAATTAAAAAGAGCAAAACATGAGAAATGTGAGCTAACAGCAAACAGAATAATCAACGAAAGAAATCAGAAAACTCACAAATTGCTTCCTCGCAAGGAGCCGATTGGTCATGAACTTCCTGGTCCGGATCGTCACCACCTTGCTGTCCGCCATTATCCTACAAACAAGCTTCAGTTACACGCAAGTATATCTACATACATATATATAGAGAAACGGAGAGAGAGAGGTTACTCCGGTGTGCGATTTCTCTCTTTCCTGCGCCTCCGTCGTCCGTTCTCTGCTCAGCAAGGCTGCGAAATGGAGGCGCCAAACTAGTTAAGCGTTTAGGGTTTTAGAGAGTGAGTATAAATGGGCCTACACTCTCTGGCCCAACAAACCGTGGGTTCAATGGTCAGGACTCTCTTTTTCGCTGGACTGTTTGCAATTGCAAAACCCGAAGGCCCATATCGGCTGGTCCGGAAAGTCACATACCCGAGTATAACGGGCAGCCCGGTCAAGAATTAGGACATTTGGCATGTCATCGACTCATCAACCACAAGGGCCACAAACGAGCCAAGTCAAATCAAATTTTGAAGTATTTGAATTCGGCTCATTTATTATTTATTGAGGCGTTACTCGAGCTCGGCTCATCTTAACACTCAAGCTCGACTTGCTTACTAACGAGCCAAGCCTTGAGGCTACCGAGAAGTTTGTTTGCAACCCACAACCAGAGGCGGATCCAAGATTTTCTATCACTGGGGTCAAATATTATCGTACACAAATGCTCGTTGTGACGTGTAAAAATTGATGGTTGTGATGGTTCATTCCTTTTAAAATATCTCTCCATAGCTATAGGGAAAAATTAAAATGTTACCAAATTTTAATAGGACGTATGTTTATCCTAATTTTTAATACGTTTGCTTGGGTTGGATTAATGATACAGCCCAATTAGGTCCACAAAATTCAAAATCTGACTTTTAATGTCACATCATGTATCCTAGCGACAACATATTTTCAAAAAGGTTGGCCTCAATATACTCATTACAATTTTTTTAAAAGAGTTTTTAATAGTAAATTAATACACTGGTTAAACATTGACATAAAATATTTGAATTAATTTACAACAATTGTAAAATTTTAACTCCCTCCACGCTCAAAAATCTGTTTACTATGCAATATAATAACATAAAAAAAATCAATTTTTGTGTAAAAATATAATATATATTTCTAAGTTTTCATTCACCTCGTAGTTAATTTTTTTTGTCCACACACAAAAGGGGTTTTGCCATGGTCGATTGGGGAGGTGCGGGGGTTGTTTCGGTTTTGGTGGAGGCAGCAGCAGAGTTAGGAGGAGATCGAGGAGGAGGGTGGACCGACGGTGGATGTGGTACTCGTGATGGGCGGCGGCGACGATGTTGTGGATGTGGGAGTGATGGCCTAATGAGCTGAGGTTGGTTGCCGGAGTTGCAATTGGTCGATCTCTCTCTCTCTAAAAGAACCAGACCTGGGGTTGGGGAAAAAAAATTCAGCATTTTTTTTTAAAAAAAAATTTGGGCTGTTGCTAATGTGCCGTAAGGCCCATCTGCCACATCAGCATCATGGGTTGGGTCATGGGTGGGACTCATGGTCCCGAGACTTCTTGGGTGAAAGTTGGACAAACATGTAATTTTTCAAGATCACTTGGGGCAAGATATAAAAGGGAGAACATAGAGTCTTGGGGCAAAGTTACCAAAATGTCCAAAATCTATGTACATCCCTGTGGGGAAATTTGATTCATTGAGGTCAACTGACCCCTTTTGACCCAATGTGGGTCCGCCATTGGGCCACAACCTTTTTTTTTTTTTTTTTATACAATCAATAACAAAACTTTCCTAAAAGATGAGAAAAAGGCACTCACATTTCTATCTCGCCAAAGAAAGCACATAATTTTCTGGATATGCCAACTACTTTTTCACTAAGATAACATCTTAAATAGAGTTATTTTAGAACATTTGGAAAATGCAAAAAAAAAAAAAAAATCAAAAGGAAAAGGAAAAGTCATCAATATAATCATAACAAATAAATTGAGTACTATATTTGATTACGTTCATGATACATGAGGTTGGTTTTCTCCACAACCAACCAAAAGAATAAAAAAAAGATGCCCTTCTTGGTTGTGTCGCAAGTTAATATTTGTAGGTTCGTTCACTATGGTAAAATTAAGAAGAAGAAAATAAACCTTAGTCACTCTCATTTTTCCTTCATCAATAACATTTTGGAGCACATTGAACTTTGACTTCAAATGTAGAGATATCAAATTTTTTTCGAATGCCAGTATTGGTGTCAAAATAAGATTTATTTACAATATAATTAATTTTTCTTTGACCTCCAATAACTGTATTTACTTAACATATGGTCTAAACGTGAAGCTTGATACAATTCTTGGTATATTGTCTCGCTTTCTGAAATCTGAAACATTAACATGTAAAAAAAATTGTTACTGAGGTTACTAATGAAATTTTTGATGCTATTCGTGTCAAGCTCAGTTCTTGGAGTATGGTGACGTTCCATGCCCAAAATAGGGGGTTGTGAGAGGATTGGCTTCTTGATTCTCGAATTTTTGGGATAAATAATTGTAGATAGAGAGCTTTGTTTTTTCTTTGGTTTTGGTGTATAGTTGGGCCAGGGGTATGCCCCCTGTGAGTTTTTGTAGCTTCTTGCATGGTAAATTTTTTTTTTGGTGAAATAAAATTTACTTACAAAAAACAAAAAACATGTACAAAAATGAAAGAAAAAGAAATAAAAAGCTTTTTTAATCTGCAAATAAAAGGCTGTATATGTGTTTATTTGATGTTACCTTATCTTGTTGATTCGTGCCAAATTGTGATACCTCACGGACAAATTTAGTTTGTTGTGTTAAAAAGAAAGAAAACTAAGAGAATTCGTAGGAATCGCGGCGTGAATGAGAAAAAAGTATTTATTCAAGTTCATATTTGACAAATAAATTGGAGCTCTTGTAATCTAAAATAAAGATTCAAACGAGTAGTTTTTTGTTCCTACAAAAGGTCCCAAGTGGATTGGAAAACGTTGTAGTGCACTGTGTGCAGTATGGCATTGTAACCGTTCAAAAATATTTTCGATGGTTCAAATTAAAAACGAATTTTTTCCTGGATGAGTTTTCCCAAGTACATTTCAAAGGAAAACTCGCTTTACATGACCCCTTATCGGCGTCAAAATTGACAGCTCTAAACACCATGCCAAAGCTATGTGGGATTGGACTTCCCAAAAAGCCGGTGGTTGGAGCTCTTCTCTGCGTCAAATCACATTATCCCTCCCCCTAAATGTCTTGTGTTTTCGCTTTTAATCATCGCTCTCATGTTATCAATTTTTGCTTTATCAGACTCTATTAATTTGTGTCCTTTTTGATGTGTTTCAAATGCATTTTCACGTTTCCGCTCCTACTCTCGCACACGCACACGAATTATATGACTTGGGGTCAAAACTAACCCATTATTTGGATGCTCTAGTTGGAGCCTCTTACAAGGGACGCAGGGGGGTTGTTGTCCCCTTGGGTGCTGTTGTCCCGATTTTGGGATCCACCCCGGTTTCGTTCGAATGATTAGAATCGTTCATTTTGTAGAGCTCGTCGAGTAGAACAACTATGCAAAAAATCAGCTCAATTGGATATCATTAAGTTCCTGATCGGAGCCCATATAACTCTCAGTCCATGGGTTATAATGGATTTGATCCAGTGTTTCGGATTCATTCTTTTCAAAATAAAAGGATTCCGATCAGGCACTTAATGATATCCAATTAAGTTTATTTTTTTCATAGTTGTTCTACTCGACGAACTCTACAAAGTGAACATTTCTGATTATCGGAACGAGACCGGGATGGGCCCCAAAATAGGGGACAGCCGTACGCTGCTGTCCCAAGGGGACAGCAGCCCCCCTCTCTCCTCTTACAAGATACATAAAACAAGTTAACATTTGGCCCCATTGAATGAGAATTAGCAAAGTTTAGTTGTCTACTTATATACTCCGTATATATTTTTAAAAAGCTTATTAGTTTTTGTTTGGTATGAGCATAATCATGAATTCCAATGAATGATTCATCTGTAATCAACTTGCCTTTTTTTAAGGGAATGACGGCCAATGACATGTTTTAATAATTAATATTCGTCACTGACATTTTCAGCATTAACAAATGTTCTGAGTATGTCCTTGGACAGTATTAATTATCAAAATACGTTATGAGCCGTAATTTTCCTTTTTTTAATAAATTAATCCACGCACCTGATCTTAATCAGATACGTACGGCCCCACCCCTTGGGATGTTTTGCTGTTCTTTTGTTTTCGTGTGGACTCAATAATTAGTTAATGAAATACACTGGAGCTAGAGATAAATAAATGATTCTATGTAATCACACAACGTGAAACACGTTGCAGCCCTGCGGGGCCTCATCAGTCTATTAATACTAATTTATAGTCTTTCCAGTCCTTTGTTCTTTTAGGGTTGTAAATTTCCAAAAATTGACATCTCGATGAGATGAATCGAAAAATCACAAAAATTATACGAAAAATAAGATTCGCGATATTTTAATTTAAAATAAGGACAACAAGAAAAAGTTTAAAAATCTTAGCGGAACTCAACCTTATTTCCTCTATATGCCATATATAGTTTGATCAGTTCAGATGAACCAAAACATAGGCAGGCTAGGCAATCAGGCAAATTTCATTTGAAACTCAAAACAATACAAGCTTCTTTTCATCGTACGTTGATTTACCATGATTTTGTCCTAACTTAGGATTTTTTAAAGAAAACTGATATTTGCGAAGGTAAGCTATTTTACTGCCACCTAATAACGTTAACCAAACATTAAGTCGTGGTGCCATTGGGGTATATTGCTCACACATTTTTGGATTTTAGGAGTTTGTGGGTTTGGGGCGTGCTATCGACCCCCTCAAACATTGCAGCCAATGAATATACAATTATCCTAGGTGGTACACACACTGATTTTGACATTACAGATGTTTGACGTGCCTATGGCTATAACGATGTGGCATGGGCTGATGCTGAACCAACAGGGAGAGGTGGCAATAGAGACACAAGACCAACCTTCTCACGAATGCCAGAGACTTCTCCATCACAACTCATGACTAATGCCCACGTGCAAAGCTAGAGAAGTGGTCACCGCATAACGGTGTTTAAAATCTTTGGAATGGTCAATGGATGCTAGACCATGACTTGCACTCTATGACTAATTAGAATCCCTTTTAAAAAAATAAAATAAAATCTGGCATGACTAATTAGAAATTTAGAATCCAATCAGTGTAGCCCAATGGTTAGTCCAGTTGGTGGGTTTGCTCCCCACGTAATTGACCACGGTTTCATTTTTGAGGTTAGGCCACCAAAAAATAATTTCTTATGAATTCCTTAGTTCCAGCGTGGATGAACTGCCTTTCATCAGACCGGGGAGGGAATTAGTTGAGGTGAGCATAAGCTGCTCTTAAAAAAGAAGAATAAATCAATACCGTATCTCTATTGTAAACATCTCATCCATGTCACGGAAATACATCTAAAAATACAAACTCACAAAATAATGGAGCCATCATATTCCATATTTAGTTATACTCTGTTGGGTCACATTCACAGAATTTAAAGGTACTTCGTTACAAGATAGAGACAGTAGAGTGAGATGAAAAAGTAGTGAAGTACGCAATACCCTACACCATCACCAGAGGCCTTATTTGTTCGATGGTTAAGAGTGTCCACACTGGAACTAAGAATTCACAAAAAATTACCTTTTTGTGGCCTTTTTGTGGCCTGACCCAAGAATCGAATCCCCGGTCAGTTGGACTAAACCCTAGGGGCTATCACCAGAGCCCTTTGTTCAGAGTAATAACTTTGCCCTTGCCCTACCCAGTGTCCCTAAGGTACAAGTCCTTGGCTTCATGCACAGTATTTTTTTTTTTCACAACCTCAACCTAATCTGTGGTTCTCCTTCTAAATATCCATCTCTCACACCTTTAAGTCCCATAAGTTTCTATTCAAAAGATCCAAAACCCCTAAGAGGCTTAAACTCCGCACGAAACATTGCTCTTGAAATATGGAATACACAGCTAAATCAAATAATGTAAACAAACCAGGAACTATACCATAAATAGATCAATATCTACATGTTGCATTCCAAGAAGTGCATATCAATAAGGTACATAATTTCCACCAGGCAAGACTCTAGACCTACTGGAAAGGGGTAAAAAAATTCGAATCTTCCTCCTGTTATTCAAATAAAATACCAGGAATATGAGAATCCCATACAACTAAGATATGGCTTCATATATCAGAGGAAAGACAAGACCATGAAAAATGGCTTCCCCATGAGTGCAATGTAAGTATGTATGTACATGCAACCTTTTTCCTTAATCCCTCCTCTATTAGGGTAATTTCCATGCAACTAGTGATAGAGACTTCATTCTTTTGAAAACAAAGCTGTGTCTGACTCCACCAGTAATGACCACAGCACTTTCACATCTTCACATGAGCACGATTTCACATCCTCATACAGAATGTATATTCCCCTAGCTGGAAAAAGGAAAAAAAAAAAGAAAAAAAGAAAAAGAGAAGAAGACTATTAGTATGAAGTTATCATGCGGGAAACTTTCACAAGCATGTACAACGCTACCTTTATCATTCGGCCTAAAATTAAAAGACTTGACAGGACAGGAGGACAAATTCTGGTGCTTCTCAAAATTGCAATGAAAAGGAGAAACTATTTGAAATCACAACACCAATAATAAAACATATGGAGCAAATTAAGCCGCAACTAATGACTCCCTCTTTTTCGTTTGGTGTAGAACTTCTTTTGCTTTCTGTTTACACGCAAGAAACTACTTAAAGATGGAAAAGCTTATTTTCGAGAAGCTCCATTTTGATACTTTTTGCTTATAATTTTCAATACTCAAGTACAGGGAGACCTCTGTGAGAAAACCTTTGGAGAAACACATGAAAGAAATGATATCCAAAAGTTGAAAAAGAAAAATTTCCAGCAAGCTAGGGCAAGCAATGCAGATGAAAGAAGATAGAAGAGGCTTTCGTGTCGAGTAAAGCCAACTTGTCAGTATATGGCCATTGATGTAGAGAGATGATAACTCATGGAAGAAAAAAAAAAGAACATAGACTGGGAAACTACGTTTTCGGGGAGCCAAGTGCAGCCGATTCCAAAGCTTCTTCAAGGGGAAGAAGAGGGATTGAAGCCATCCCATTAGGAGAAGTAGTGAATTTGGTCCAAGGTAGGTGAAAGGTTGGAAGGAAATTATAAAGGGTGGGTGTTGAATGAGTGGACTGTAGCTTTGCTTAGACAAGGGTGGATTCTACAACACTGCTCCCCTTTATTTTTCCGTGTCGGGCAGTGGCAGCAGAAAAATTTCCTCTGTTGGTGTCATGTCATTGTCTTATCCTGTTGCCATTGTAGAAAGAGCTAAAAAAAAAAACCCTTAGTCTATTTCACATTTAAAACTCCCTCCCTCTCTATATACCTTGTATCTCAAGCCAAAACTTATATACTTCTTTTATCACTTGAAGCCTACCAACTGATGAGGTTTCCTCTTCAATCTTTTGCTTTCCCTTTTGGTGTCCCAAGTCCACAAGCCTCAAGTTTCACCTACAAGATTTCTATTCAACATATGTCACAAGTTGCGTATTTTGTCCTTGTTTTTCTCTAGTTGGTAAGGCAATAGCCTGCAAGGAAGGAGTAATTAGATACATAAAGTGCCAGTCGGTTCAAGAAGTCCACAGTTGAAACCAGTGCTTCCTTAATTCTGCATCATTTTCCAGTCTTCTTGGTGAAGCCAACACGTCATTTTCAACCTATTTGAATCAAACCAAAAGAGAAATAGATATCCAAAATATCTCAAATTAATGGTCCCAAGAATAGAAATCTCCTACATCCAACAAGGTGGAAGTCTTTCTGACTACTTAACTAA
>BPLS01031474.1:0-18673 GCA_019656275.1 Rhododendron kiyosumense
AGGCCACTAGCCAATCAATTTTAGGTTGAAACCCTTTATAAAATATGACATGGTATCAGAGTTAGGTCTTGAGTGACCTCACTTCATGTGATCCATTGAGTCTCCGTTGCCTAAGTCAAATTGCCTCATTATCTCATTAATCATATAGGTTGCATGTGAGGAGGAGTGTTAGATTTTATCTCACATTGTTCTCCTAAGCCACCCAAGCTTGATTTGTATTATCTAGAGGTTACTCCAGCTATTAATTACCAATTGAAATTAGATTAGAACTCTCATGCAAATTCACAACCCCCCCACCATATAAATGACATCTGAGTAATTGTACATACACATCTTTCAAACACATCACCAATTAGGGTGAGTTTCGCTACACATTTATGTCTTTGCATGAATATTATCCACGCCAAAAATCATGTTGATCGGATATTGGTAGTAATCTTAAAATTTACATTTTCCTTGAGATAAATGGATCGTTCAAATTCTTCCTATTATTCAATTGATTTGAATAAAACGAACATTTTCGATATTCGATCAATCTGATTTTTGACATGAATGATTTAGAATGTCTAAAGCTACAAAATGAATGCCTCAGAAAGTAAAACTATGTTGTGGGACTTCACATTGATTATTGGATGTATTTAAAAGGTGTGTTTGAAAAGGTGATTGATATATGTTTTTACTGATTCGTATAATGGCAGGAAGAAGTGGAGATAGAGGGGAAGGTTGCGGGGCATAAGGATAAACTCACAATGGTGGTGGTAAGAATAACAAAGAAAGGAAGCGGAGAGATGGTTGCTTTGGCTAAGCAATGGGTGTCTTCAACTTCTTTAGGACTTGCTCGTTGGTCTAGCAAGCTTTAACTGCATGAAATTTATACTAAGTCATATTTCTTTATAATGAAAATAAATATCTAACTGTTTATTTATTAATCAGTTTTATCTATTTTGATGAGAATATTTTATGGGCAATATTTGTATGATATTTTGTATGTTGTGCATGTATGTCTTTTATTCTACAAGTAAGAAAGCATTTCGTAATAAATATAAGAGTCCTCATTTATAAGAGTCATCGAATAATAGTGGAAAACCTCCACCGTAGATTGCTAAGATTAGTTTTCTAACTGATTTGAATATTAGTTATTGCTTTTGAAAACAAAAAACAAGTATATGATATTAACAAATCAAGAAATTAATCAAGATCATTACCCAAAACAGAAATATTATAGAATTTTGGAAAAAATCATAATAAAATTGAAAACCAGAAAAGAAAATAAGATTATAATAAAAAGAATCAACCGATCGAATCGGAGTTTTATGGAAAGAGTAATCAACGACCCCGTTCTTTTCATAAACATCAAATTCGATGAATATTCGGAGGTCTAAACGACAAGATATGGCCAAAAACCACGACAGCTCATGGTCCTATAGGACGATGGGCCTTATTCATTGGGTCGTTTCAGATGAACCATATGAATCTTGGTTCATTTCTCCATTGTCAAGCATTCGGGTTGTGCCGCTCGTAGACCTTTAAGTACCCAAACGCAAACTGGTTTACATCATATATTTTTTTTGAAATGGAAAAAGTAAGAAGACTCTCATAAAAAAAAAATTGATGTACTTTTTTGAGAAACAGAATTATAAAAGGTGTATAAATTAAATTTTTGATAATAGACCACTGATCTATTGAAGGATTCCGCGTTTTATTAAAATGTAGATCTTTCATTTTTTGATCAAATTTCGATGATCCGAATTGTTTAATGTGATCAGAACATGCGTGATTTTAAAGGTCTCTACGATAAATCAACAAAAAATGTAACCAGTAAGTACTTGATTTGAGTAGTTTTTATTGAACGGTTTAATAAAAAACTGCTTATTCCTTTTTCTTAAGGTCCACTACTAAAGGTTTATGCCTTCGACATTTTCTTGGGGCTAAGGTGTAGGAATAGTGTAGGAAAGGTCAATAAGGTGCGACTGTTGACCGTCTGACTATCCAATGAGCATGTGACACGTGCACTCGTCCTCACGGGGTTGACGATTTGACAGACGAACCCTAGCTTGCCATGTGAAGCCTCAGTCGCCAACACGTGGCCTCGTGCGTGGGAGCCATGCGCCACCCATAGCTTTGCAGCATCCATGTAAGGGTCGCGAGCCTACATTCCTCCCTTAAGGAGAGAGTTATATTTATTTAGGTGGATGCTTGGCGCGGTCCTGATCTAACGGAGACGATAACGTGGTTTAACCAAGACACCAATGACTTGCCCAGACTCTTATGTCTGCTCCGGCCTTTAGGCAGGACCCGAGGGGCCCCTTGAGGCTTGGCAGCGGTACTGACACAACCGAGTAGGTCATGACCTTGCCCTACGGGAATGAGGGGATCTAGTGGCTTGGTGGCTGTAAAAGAAGAAGAGGTTCTCCGCAAATAAGAGGATACGCTTACCGTCATATTCGCGGTCATTGCGAGGGTAGCGACACCTCGGCGGTCAGGGGGAATAGAAGGGACACGTGTCATTTTATCAGCACGCCACTTGGTGCCCGAGCTTCAGCTTGTGTGGTCTATAAATATGAACGTCTCTTCATTGAGCCTCAGAGATGGAGCTTGGTGAACACTCCCTAGAGAGAGAAAGTTGGTGAGCACTGATTTTAAAGGAGGTTTTATCCTCTTTCAGGGGCTTTATTGTCTTTCCTCTTGGGGATCTCTGGGTTTGGGTCTCCATTGCCTACCCTCTTTGTTCACCCGTACTCTCTTCTTCACCTTTCTAGATCACTTCTCTCATTCCTTTCCATAGCTATTACAACCTTTTCGGTACATCTATTCTCTAAGGGTATTTGTCCACTCATAAATCGGACCTATCCTACATTGGTGACTCTGCTAAGGAGGTTGCTTAGTTTATGGTTAGCTTAAGAAGTGGTTTAGAAACCCCAGCTCCCCTTCCTCCGACTCATACTCCGACCATGGCGGAAAATTTGGCCAATACGGGGTCGATCTTGGGAGAGGGCTACGGATCCTCCACTCAAGGGGGAGACGCCACCATGGAAGTCCTTTAGGCTGTCCGAGATGGCCAAAATCACATGATTGCTGCCATAACTGCTCTCACGGAGGTCATCACCGCGGCTCTTCCAAGAGCACCGGTGATACCACCAGCAGTCCCACCAGTAGAACCTAAGCAGCCCGCTGCAGGGGAAGTCCCAAACGTAGCAGCAGTAGCAGCAAATCTAGCAAACCCTGTTCAAAACCCCCTAAATCCCCAAGTCGCTGGACCAGCCCCTGTTACGGGTACCACTTCAGTCCACCAGCAGCCTCTCCAGGCCGAGAACAACGGCCAATCTCATAATCAATTTCTCACCGCAGCTGATGTTCAAGCCCTCCTACTCAAAGAAAAAATCAAAGCCACTCTTCCCTCCCTACCCAACCTCGATATACAACCCTCATATCCTATAACCATCCTCTCTTTACCTTATCCAGAAGGATATACCCCACCCAAGTTCATCAAGTTTGACGGAAAAGAGGGCAGCGCCCAAGAGCATGTGGTTCGGTTCATCGAAACACTTGGGGCCCATTCCGGTGACTATAACCTTTGCCTCTGCGAGTTCTCCAAATCCCTTACCTCGCAAAGCGTACACTTGGTATGTGAATCTTAAACCTTATTCGATCGAAAATTGGGAAGAAATGGTAAACAAGTTTTACACTAAGTTCATTGTCGCGCGATGGAGCCAGTCTATCACGCGATGGTGCGCCCTGAGCGGGATGGTTGCGCCCTGGCGCGGAATGGTTGCGCCTTGGCGCGGACCAGTAGGGTTTTTGGTTTTTGAAGTGGTTTAGGCTAGGTTAGGTTCAAGGGTTTTGCAAACACTCAAAGCTCAAACACGCTATCATTCCCAGGGTGTTCTTGATCCATTTCATCATCGCGGAATCAAAACCCGTAAGTAAACTAATCTGGAAGCCTAGATTGGGGTGTTTACACGCTGCAGATGTGGACGGGGCAGGTCGTCGTTGTTGGGGATGGAAGTAGAAGTGGATGAGCGAATCGCCCCTTGTTGATCAAATTTGGACAGGACACGTTGTCGTTGCAAATTTGTACGGGGTAGGCCAATGCGGACTCTCCTGGGGAACAATTAGTTGCGGACGGGTGGATTATCGAACGATATTCTGATCATTTGTTGAGGGAGTGAATGGGGACGATAATCTGATCGTCGTTGATGATATGGCTGACCATCGCTGAGTGGAGAAAGTCAATATGGCTGACCGTCGTTGATGATATGGCTGAGCATCTTTGACCGAGATGGACGATATGGCCGATCGTCATTGATCGATTGAAATAGACGATATGGCTGGCCGTTGTTGAATGGAGATGGACGATATGGTTGACCGTCGTTGATGATATGGGCGGATCATGCTAGTGCGAATTGGACAGGACCGGTTGTCGTTGATTTGAATGGGCGGATCATCAGTCTAAGTGATCGAGCCATTACGAATAGGACAGGATCGGCTGTCGTTGATTTGGATAGGCGGATCATCAGTTTAAATAATCGAGCCATTGCGAATAGGACAGGTCCGGCTGTCGTTGATTTGGATGGGTGGATCATCAGTCTAAATGATCGAGCCGTTGAGAAATTTGATAGGACCAATTGTCATTGAATTGGAGACGGGAAGATCAGTGTGCAGAAAGATCAAGCCGTTGAGAAATTTGACAGGATCGGCTGTCATTGAATTGGTTCCGCAGAACATTGCATCGCATCCCTTGGCAAACAAATCGAAAGGATGGCGACCATTCTGGTTACTTTCCTCAACATTTGATATACACAATATGCAAAGATGTATACTAACAAAATGCACAAATTAAAAATGTAGATGCAAGCTAAGGGCAGCTCCTAGGAGGACAACGACACCTAAGGACTATCACTGAGCCCCATTACTTTACTGTCTTTTGCTTTTGAGATGCACACCCAGATAGATGCTTGAGCAGGCTGGCATGCCCCAATTGATGGAATTGGGCTTGCGTGCCCCTTCTTTGATGCTTGGGCGGATGTGCCCTAGAGATATGCTTTGCTTGGCCTTGGGCTGACGTGCCCTTGCCATTTCAAGAGATTCCACTGCTTGCGGATGTGGGCTACCACAGCCCCGGGTGGATTGGAGCAGCCCGCAAAACGAAGTTTTGATTTGAAAATTTGAAGAATTAAAGAGTCCGCTACCCGGATTTGAGGTTTGCCACCCGAGAAACCGTTTTGATTGAAAATGATTGTTTGAATTGAAAACCAGAGATTTGTTTGAGGGTTCGGAAGCCATGTTACGAGAGAGGAAGGGTTTACGGCACCCTTCTCACCCAATTTTAAAATCAGTCTCTACTGAACATTTGCGGGATTTTTGAAAATGTTTTGTTTCATTAAGCAATTAGCAGATATCCATAGATGTATCAAGTAAGAGGTGCATGCTTGTGCCGGTGTATAGCATATATTGATGAAATAATGCAAGATGTTAGAATGATGCATAAAAAAAAGGAGATCTGTCACTGAGAACACTCCCGAGCGCTCGGGACTGCACTCCTGAGCGCTCAGGAGTGATTCCTGCGTACTAAAAAAAACCTTTATAATTGTAGGGAGGTGTTCCCGAACAGGTACAATTAGTAATCAAACACGTGATGTGCGGGAGCACGTGGTAAGCGTGACAGGGCTTATCGCCGAGCAGTGCGGCGAATGGCGATATGGACCAGTGACGTGAGAAGTCATTGACCCAGGCAGTCTGTTCGGCTGATATGGACAAAAGACATGTGAAGTCATTTGTCCAAATGTAACGATGAGGACCAGTTGTATGTGAGGTCACTAGTCCGTGTGGCCTGTTCGGCAACGAGATAACCGAACAGGGAAAGGAGTTGCCCAAAATCGTGAGGCGGCAAGAATGGCTAGAAGGTTCTAGAACAGTGATATTCCGTAAAGGAATGAGATCCCAATTATATAGGGTCAAGGTTAGATACCCAACGTGGATGGGATCTTCGGATAACTATGGGATGAGTCCTAAAAAGACTATGCAAATAGATCGATAGTGGGACGAAAGTCTAAGAGATCCTGGTTTCCTATACGAGTTAGGAATCCTAAGGTAACAAGGATACTTGGGTAGCAAGCATCCGTGAATCTATAAATACGAGGTAAACCTGGACGTAAAAGGTACGCAATTCTTGGCATTCACATTGTTTTCCTACTGAAAATTAGGGTTTGTTACCAGTACGTGATACTAACTTAGACATCGGAGGGCCTTTGCCACGAGAGGCAAAGGTGCGCTCACCCCTTGTCTGTTTTGCAGATTAGGGTTCCGACGACGAACTAGGGTTCCGGTGAGGAGGCACGAGTAGCCGTTGCATATTGGTGTTGTTCAGAACATCAATTGTTTTCATCCCCCTACAATAACCTTTTGCTCTTGTTGTTAACCAAGATCAGATGGACTTATAACCAGTACGAGGAACTGGTTCAAGCCCTCGATGTCCCTTAGAAGTGGAAAAATAGTGGCTTTTCAAGTATAACAATGGAATTTCATACCTTTTGTGCTTGAACAAGACTTCTTGGATTAACTTGAATGCTTGAAAACGGGTAGAAAAACAGTAGAAAAATGAAGTGTAAAACTTCAGATGCTTTTGTGATATTTGGGTTTTCTTTGAAAATTATTTGAAGAAGGAAATTGGAAAATGTTTGAGTTGGAAAATGTTTGAGGATGTTTGAATAAGAGTTTTCTGAAAACAGGGGAGTGTGAGAGTTCAATTTCATGGCCTTTATGTGTAGAATGAGAAAGGTATTTATAGGGGAGGAGAAGATGTGTTTGAAATTTGAAAATAAAATGAAAATGAAATGGAAATTTGTTTTGGGGGGAAACATGTGATGATAATATTCCTGCTGGCTCAGGCAGGCTTCTGGTACCTGCAGGTATGAAAATTTGAAAAGAAACATGGTCAAAGGTCAAGCTCATCACCCATTGGCTTGTCAGTACTCCCGAGCGCTCAAAAGTGGCACTCTCGAGCGCTCAAGAGTGGTCCCGAGCGCTCAAGAGTGGTTGCCCAACTTCAGAAGGGCGCCACGGACACTCCCGAACTCGGTTTTGGGTGTTTTTTGAAGCGTTGGAAAGCTCGTTGAGTCCTCTTTCTAACCCAATTGGTTTCATTCAAAGTTATTTTATATGCTAAAATGTGTGCCTATTTTACCCTCAGGGTGTCGGAAAAAATGACGGTTTTGGTTTGTAAAAGACCAAGAGGCATCGTTCAAACTTTAGCCAAGTCCTGTTTTGATTCCGTTTCATCATTGGGGAGCCTCAAGGCCACAAACTAAGGATAAATATTAGGTCCAAATTGGGGTGTCTACAGCGGATTATAGAAGCTAGGGTAGCAATGTAAAAATTGCATTTTTCTAGTTTATTGACATATAAACCATGCGCTAATATCTAATTTGCATTGACAAGTGAACTGAGTCAACACACAAACACACATACATGCACAAACTCACCTTGCATAAACGAAAAAGGAAGAAGAGCCCCAGGATACAACACAGACCCTTAGACACATGGAAAATAATGAAATTTTGGACATTAACGTGCCAAAACTCACATTATCCCTAAACAGGTGAAACTGACACTTGCGTAAGGTAAAATAGATACAAAGACCTATACAAACCAACAAAGTTGAGAAAAGCATCCCGACAAAACAAAGGATTGAAAAACTAGAAAAATGTCACAAACATGGACATTAGACGCAAATGATGACTCATATAGGTCCGGATTGAAAACGACACCCCCGTGCGGTCACATTAGGCTCACATGACTTGCATGGCACGACAAAACTTGGCAAAAAGCCCCTTGAACAACATTCAAAAGCAGTTGATCATGCAACTTAGCATTAACGCGGCATTCGGGCGATCAGTCATTAACGCAGCTTTGGCTCTCCACCTCTTAACAAAATCCACAAAGAACTCCTTTGCTTCCATTTTGGTGGATTCCAACTCTCGAATAGTCATTTTGAGCTGTGAGTTGTAGCTGTACTGCGATACAAAGGCAGCCCCTATGTCTTCCCAAGTTCTTCTTTTGGAGATGTCAAGCGACAGAAACCAATGGAAGGCAGGCCCAAAGAGAGTTTGAGGGAAGCCTCACTTTCCACCCTTAGCAGTTTCATGGCAGCATGGTAATTCAGTAGATGAGTCGTCGGATCACCACTTCCATCGAATTTGACGAAATTAGGCATTTTTAACCGCTCGGGGAGGCTTGCATTGGGATACAAGCAGAGGCGATCCAGGTCTATTCCTCCTGCACTGATCTTCTCAGATTTTGAAACAGCTTCTTCCAACTTAGCCATCTTGGCCATAAGAGCAGCTACGTCAGGGTTTTGAACAGGCCTAACAATAGCGGGGTTTGGATGTGGTGCAGGCACACAAGCCTCTCTAAGGGCGGGCTGAACAATGAGTCGGCCCTCACGGTTTGGATCCTTGACAAAGGCAGGGGTGGCATGAACATCCTCATCGTCCTCATCCTCCTCTTCGACCGTTGGTGGAAGACAAGTGTTGATAAGGTCATTCAGGCGAGTGATGTTAGCATCTGTCTGAGTGGCCCTCTGTTGCTTGGCAGTGATACTGTTCTGGAGGTTCATGAGCATGACTTTAAGACTAAGCGGTTGATCTGTCATCGCGGGCTTTTCAATGGAGCTTGATGAAGAAGCTGAAGAAAGGGAAACTTGCGGTGTGTCTTTTTGTAATATTGATGGCGAACCCGACTGTAGGGCGGCCAACAGTGAACTTGGAGAAACCTCTGTTGCAACTGACAGGGAATCTAGCCTGATAAGTCTTTAAACTGGATTCTGGTGCAGTTGTCCCAAGTAGGTTTGGCTCTTCCTTTCGGTACTCTCTTGTTTGGTGCAATGGTTCAGAATTAGACAATAAAGCAATTCAAGGCTCAGCGACATTCCTGCAGCAGCAGTTAATTGCAAAAAGAAATGCAATGCACACGTCATTGTCGTCAGTGTCCTCCTAGACTCTACAACTAAAGACGAGTCTGTCTCGTGATGTTCAGACGCTACCAAAATCCTCGAAAATCTTTTTGAGGGTGTATCCTTGTTTGAATCGACTAACACTAAGAGATGTCAAAACAGTCTAAGCCTTTGACTATTCCATTCTCGAATTTCAACTTTGGAGTCAAAACAACTCGGTGTAAATGACGTGATACGTTAACCGGGGTAGCGTAGGTGATAAAAAGCGCCATAGCCTAAACGGTGTACGTGCTGCGTACGATAACCAAGGTGGTATAAGCATCGTGGCATTCTCTCCATTGTTCCTCGTTTTCTATTTGAAACCTCGATCGGGCATTAGACAAGGACTTAGAAAGTCTTGATTTCCCAAAGTCTTGCTAATTTAAGGACTTTGAAAATTGATAATGTGCACCATTAAGATGCATGACTCTTCATCGGGTCATGGCAATATCCTAATATGCGTAAGACAGACTCGAAAGAGAGACAACCTAGAAGCCGCCCTAAACGTGCTCCTACGCAAAACGGTATGTATGTACAGTGCATACGATAGGGAAAGAAGTAACACGTAGACAATATATGGGGGTTAGATGCAAATAGATCTTACCCTGCAGGTACCTGTCCTAATTTGGACAGTTCTAATGCTTTGTATATGAAAAGGCTGGTTTTGGTTTGAGGGGGTTCCTTGGACTAAAGCCAAGATATACCTCTCGCTGCCCGGATAACCGCAGAGCAATAGTCGAACGGTAGAATGACTTATCATCGTCGAAGGTTGTCGGGCATTTGGGGTCCCTGGGCTCCGGTAAACAGTGCCGGCTTGCCAAAATGCTCCAACGCAGCTATCCAACATTGATGCAAATGAAGATGCTAAAGAAATTGATTAATGGAATAGAATCGCAAATTCTCAAATGCCTTTTCAAATTTGGCACTCTTTATTGATCAATCCTTAGAAGAAACTACACGAGAGAAGAATCGAAAAAGTCCCAGTCAGGATGGCCGGACACGAGATCCTGTTCAATCACCAATCCTTTCTTTAGCAGCGCGGAGCTTACTATTTTGACAGACTTTTATGGGATTGTTCTCAAGCGTATTAAAATCTAAGTATAGACCAATATTAATTCGATCCCCAGCAGAGTTGCCACTGTGGGCAGCATGCCCTTAGAAAGGATTCCATTCCTTTCTAAATGCTGGTTGGGGGAAGCGCAAAGCGGGATAAGCGCTCTAAAAAATTCAGAGTCGCCACTTGGGTTTGAAGGTCTGACACCCAAGGAACCATATTTCGCAGCACTTGCCGCGCTGTTTGATTTGAAAAAGTGAATGAACCAGTCCGTCATAACCATATCTGGGTTCGGGAGCCAGGATACAAGAGGGGAAGGGTTTTATGGCACCGCTCTCGCCCAATCCAGAGATCGGTCTCTACTTAGGCATTTGCGAAAATATGTTTGTTTGCGATTTTGTTTGATTAATCAATTTTTAGCCAATTAGGGCGGGGAACAGTTAATCGGGGATTAAAACTGTAACATGTTTCCAGGATGTGATAGATGACAGGGATGAACAGTTAGTCTAGGATGAGAACAGAGAGCTGTAGGAGTTTAAACAAACTGGGAAGCCCCTATTTTGGAGTGATGTGCATAAGAAAACACCAGCATGTACTGAACAAGTCACTGCCTGTTATTCACTCCTGCGCGCACAACTCTTAGACACACGCGCGCCGGTGATCTCAAACCCACAGCTCTTATTCTCAAACCCTCTGGGCTCTGGAAGGACCAGTGCACACCTAGGACAAACGAAGCAGTTTATATAGCAGCGTAATATACAGTTCTAAGCAGTTTAAACGCTGAAAAAGCCTTACAAATTGACAAAACACCCCATAAATAGTGTGGGGACAAAATAATGGCCTAAGGCCGAGCTTCCCGTGCAAGGCCACTCACTGGTCAGAGGTAGTCCGGCGCGCGAGGGTGCGCTCTGGCACGCGATGGAGTCAGTCTAGCGCGATGTGACCAGTGTTTGGTTTACACATTTCTGGGTTCTGGGACAGGTCCAGAATGATCCCAGGGGTACTCCAAAATAGCAAAAACACAAACTAACTACAAACTAGCAATTTATACTAAGGAAAGCAGTAAACAGGTTATTATCATGCTTCCAGAGTGATCTATACGTAAATAAATACACAAAAACAGCAAGACACCAATCCCCACAAGGACAGTCGCGCGAGAGCTAGTATAGTCACGCGCGTTACTGGGTCCATCGCACGCTGATTCTTACCATGACAGTTTTGAAATCTTGCCAGCTTTAGAACCATGACTGGTATTGATTACCAGCCTTGGCCCTGCCAACCCCCCTCAGGGATCAGAACAAAAAAACAGTAGGTAAGCTATACCTATATTGAGTTTGAAAGAGAGCTTGAACTTTGAGGTTTGCAGTTGATTGGGGTGTTTGAATGATTATTGAGTGTTTAGAAAAGAAATAACAAGCTATGTTCTTAGAATTAGGGTTTGTTTCATTTGGTACTTGATACTTGGTAACCCTTTGAAAAACTTGAACCCTTTTAATGGAAGAACCATGGGTGTATTTATAGGGGGAGATGGAAGTAGGTTTGGGTTGCAAACAGAGGAGTTCAGCTAATCCACGAGGCCTGGCTGAGGTTGCATTGGTGGCCAAGTTTGTTCCCCAAAAAAGGTTAGTGGCAGTTTGGTCCGGCGCGCGATAGAGTCAGTCTGTCGCGCGATGGTGCGCCTTGGCGTGCGAGGGTTCCACCCTGGCCCGCGAGGGTCAACGGTCAAACTTTGATTGTTGACCACCACCTAGCAGTTTGACCATCACGCGAGGATATGGGAGTAGCGCACGTTAGTAGGGTTTTTGGCCTTTTGAAGTGGCTTAGGATTAGGTTAGGTTCAAGGGTTTTTCAAATACTCAATGCTCATCATTCTCGGGTGTTCTTGATCTATTTCATCACTGGGGAATCAAAAACCGTAAGTAAACTAATCTGGAAGCCCAGATTAGGGTGTCTACATCTTGTATCGAGAAAAACTTTCAACCGTCGATCAATCCATTCGGCTCCTTGACATGCTTAACATTTATTTGAAACTAGTCCAAGTATGGTCAACACGTGTCACGATTTGACCTAATCGACTGATATTGACTAATTTATGAAATTATGGTGTAAACAGACGGTCAAGGATTGATAGAGTTATCGCCGTCTAAAATTTGGTAAAAGTCTCGGATTCTGATTTCCAGGCAGATTCAGTGACCCTTCTAAATCTCCATTTTTCTCCTATAAATCTCCATTTTTCTCCTACTTAGAATGGTGTTCAGGCTTAGACTTCTTCCCAAAAGTTGTAGAGCGTTTCAAGGGCTTCGCGTTAGACACAAGAATCGTCCAAAATGGAAGAGGTTTGGTCAAGTTATTCTAGTCCAAAGTTATTACTAGAATACCGATCTTTCGCCGCCAAACAAAAACCCACCGGACTCCATAATCGAGCTTTTTGTCCGTAGAATAATTGCTTCCTTCCTTTCTCTTATGTACATTATGTGATTACATATTGATTTTATGATTTGGAATGAAAGAAATCGATGTTGACGTTGCGTGGTCGAGGCTAGCCATTTTCCTCTGTTTTCCTCGGTTGTGAACAATATAGACCCACGAAGTAGGATTTGAAATATTTTGTTAACATAATGCTTTGACCCCTGTAAGTATTTAGTTTCAGATTTGGCCCTAGACTATGTTTTGACATGTATTTTTTTTCTACTGTTGTGACATGAAAATGTTTAAAATGATTGTATACTAAGTGTTCGTGCTATATGTAAATTTTAATATGTTTAAGTCAACATTCACTGAACCTTATTGTAGTAAAGTAATGATTATTTTAGAATGATGATTAATGGGTTGTATTTTTTTATGATAAAACAAGGTACAAAATAAGTTATAACAATATTTATGTGTTTTTTTTTACTGACAAAAATGTTAGGCAATCCAGTGATAACTATAGACTATTATAACTTCTAGAAGGGTAAAAAGTCTATGACGCCATTTTTCTTTTAACTATTGAACCTAAATTTCTAAAATGAACCTTGATGCAAAATCATAAAGAAACCCAAAAGTCACAAGGACAAATTCAAATACTTTTTCTGAAATTCTTTTGTCTTTTAACTATAAATAATATTATGTTTCATTGACTCTTATGAACTGTTATTATTATTGACCCACTTGCAGTTACTCTGTAATGAAAACATATCAAGATTGTTGTGAGGTTAGTTTGTACTTAAGCTAGCTGGAGATAGTTGTATAGTGGTTCAGTTATCCTATATGTGTGGTGATATCATGATCTGTTTACTCGTCATATGAAATTATTGCTTTATCGATTAAATCGAGAACGTAGAAAGGACATTAGGGACATTGGATGACTTGTGAACTTAGAGAAATTATATAGACGTTGTTATGGATATGGAAAAATGAAACATATGAAAGATGGTGGGCTTACAAGGACCTCGGGGGTTGCCTGACAGGACTTTGTGTTAACGGGGGTAGCCTGGTAAGACCTTGAGGGCAGCCCAAAAGACCTGGTGTACCTAGGGTAGCCAAGCAAGACCTCATGGGTAACTTGGCAGGACCTCAGGTATTGAGGGTAGCGTAACAAGACCTTGAGGGCAGCTTGATGGACCTAGAATTACGAGAGTAGCCTACTAGGACCTCGTGTTATGAAGGGTAGCCTAGCAGGACCTGTATAGTATGATTGGTGAAATTATGATTTGAAATTTGTTGATCAACAAGGTGTTGGAATTTTTATTGAAGTTGAGAATTTGATATTTACTTAAGTTGATGGTTATATAATGAAACAAGTTTTGTGCTATTCAATTATTATGTTATTTGTTATAAATGTGATTACTGTAGTGTATGGGGTTAGTAGAGTTGGGATTATCTACTGAGTTTTAAAACTCATTATAATGCCGTTGGGCTGACGTTTCATGACAGATAATGTAACGCCCCGAATTTTGGGTACGTTAAAAGGACAATTTTTATTGAACTTCAAAATAGAGTCTAACTCTTTATTACATCATTACTCTCACAAGAGTACTTTCATTACAAAAGGAAGGAAAACTAGGGTTCCTAACTATAGCTCCTCTTGCTTCTCCATCCTAGCCAACTCCTCAGCCCCGAACGCCTCCATGGTGTATAGGTTACCCTGTTAATCTATAAGGTCTGACACATTATACCAGCGTCACCACCGATATAATATGTCAGGGTCACCAAAGGTAACACCATGAGCTACAAAAGCTCAGCAGAACAATCCCATACCCGCTAACCCATAACTTACAAACAATAGATCATAATAAAACATCGATTTCCACATGATACGTATATAAACAACTACGCATCCACATTCGATATTCAACTATCGTTGGTGTCCATGATTCTCTTTGTTTCTCCTACGCGACTCATCGTAGACCTTGTCAACATTTTCCACTTACAAATCAATCTTTCAAAATCATTTGCATTGGCTCCGTACCGCGGATAACCAAGCTACACACCCAACCTCGGTTCCGCCGCTCCGGATTCCCAAGTATCCGCACAATAGTTCCGCCGCTCCGGGTTCCCATTGGCACACAATTGCATTGGCTCCTCTCCGCGGATAACCAAGCCATACCTCACCATGGTTCCGCCACTCCGGGTTCCCATGGGAACGCACACACCCTCACAATGGTTCCGCCGCTCCGAATTTCCATTGGAACACACACACACCTCACACAATGGGCAAGTCCGGCCACATTGCGGTTTCCAAAACATGTCATCCTTTTCAAACACACCTTTGGTGTCATGTTTCTACCTTCCTCGATTTTAGTGTCTCGTTTTCATACAAGACTCCACAGTAGGATTTTCTACATAAACAAGCATTTATCAAGAACTCGAATTAATCTATCAAGATCATCCAACTCCAAACTACATAGCATGCTTGAATCATCATGAGAAAACATAATTCATGCATTTCCAACTTTTAAGCAAAAGATAACCTTATCTACTTTAGAAAGAATTGATCAAAGTAACTTCCTAACGACGTTCTATTCTCCAACATACATTTTTATACAATATATAGAGTTGATGGACTAGGATTTCTACCTTACTTCTTGGCGGTGGTCGGCTACGGTAAATCGGTCGTCGGTTTTGAGTTTCGGCGGCGTAACGGCTCCGGTTTGCTTTGAACAGAAGAGAGATGATCTTTTCTCTTCCTAGAAACAACTCACTAACTTTAACTACGCTACTTTAAAGATTTAGAAGCGGTTTTAGAAGTGGTTTGGTGGTTTTGCTCAAGAACTCAAGAACAAGGAGAATTCTTGAACTTTGAAACAAGAACACTAGAAATTCTAGAGAGAAGGAAGAGCAATTGTTTGAAGGTGTGAGTTTGAAGCATGGAATGGCATTCTATTTATAGGCAAGGCTCCCCTCCCCCTCATTAAGGCCGGCCCCCTCTCTCTCTCCCTTTCCCCAATTTTTAATCCAATAAAATCCAACTTTTTATGGAAGATCAAAGGCTAAAAGGTAGACTTGCATGGTTAGGATTGTACCAAGGATTTGATCTTGAACAAATTTGTGGTGGATGAGAAGTTGTACAAGATTCTTAGGTTTAAACAAATTGAAAAATGTGCAAAGAAGGACAATGGGGTTAAGATTTAGCTTGGAAGAGTAAAATCTCAAAGATTGGAAGTACAAAGAAGATCAAGGGCCAAGTACAAGTCCAATCTCTCTTCTTTCTCTCCCTCTCTCTCTCCTCTCCTCTCCCTCTCGGCTCACTCTCTCCTCTCCCTCTCTCTCTCGGCCTCTCTCCTCTCCCTCTCCCTCTCTCTCTCTCTCTCTCTCTCTCTCTTGCATGGTACAAATACATATACATATATACTATTAAGTGCAAGAATAAAGTATAGGTACTTTTGTACAAAAGATCAAAATAGACTAAAAGGCTAAGGTTTACCCAATAACTAATGAATTAACACATGTGTACTAAGGTAGTATTTTAGTCTTTCAAGTACTAATATATAATATACTTATGTACTCATGTACCTTAGGTAGTTCAAAACCCCAATTTTAAATAAATAAAGAGTACTTAGAGAATCCTAGGGTCATTAAGTCTACTAAGTACTACATAATAAAATATTTGTACTTTGGCACATGGGAATAAATAAAAAGATTAGATTAATCCATCCATGTACTAGGTGAAAGACTTAAACTTTTACCCATTGAGTAATAAATCCCCTAATTTCTATTGTCCAATGGACAATATTATTTAGGTAACTTTTATATTAAAATAATATGTTCCTTGTCATATGGGGATTAAGAAAAAGACTAATTTAATAACCCCATGTACTTGGTTGAAAGATGAACTTTTTATCCAATGGATAATAATTCTCCTAGCTTTTATTGTCCAATGGACAATAGTTACTAGGGAAATTTCATACTAAAATAATCAAAAAGTCCTTTAAAACATTTAAAAAGTTTTTTTTAAAAGATAATAGTACTTAGCCAAGTATACTTTTAATATAAACAATTGGGATTTCTATTATCCATTGGATATTAGTTTCCCCAACAATTATCGTCCAATGGATAAAGAATAAAACCAAAAATAATTAAAAGAAAAATGAAAATCAATAGTTAGTCTAGGGTTAAAAAGGTTCACATGGTTCAAGAGGGGCAAAACGGTCCATTTACGGTTAGGGAAATGTAACTAGGTGGCTCCCTAGTTCGGTTTCTCCAACAAGCCGGTTAAAAGCCAACTAGGCTTGCTAAGAGGGGTCAAAAGTCAAGAAACGATATTGAAAGGGCAAAAATGTAATTATGACATACTACAAGAAAGTTAAAAGCAAATTCATATAAAATTCAAATATTTAACGAAATTTTTACTGATAAAAAATCAGGGTTGTTACAGATAATTAGGAGGCTGAAGAACAGAATCCTCTACAAAATGATCAGTATTAGGTGGAGGATCTCCTAACTGAGGAAGGGGAGTATGTTGTGTCACGCCCTCGATTTTCAACATAAATAAATAGTCCTTTTCAAAAATAGAATCATCACATTACATAGATAATACCCAAAAGAGAATTCTCACATGTTTATCTTGCAAGCCAAGTCCCAAGCTCCAGCTCCAGCTCCAAATCACTTAAGTACAAGTACGAATAAATTTAGTGATTACAAATACTTTAGTCAAAGTAGATTTGAAAAAAATAGTTACATATACATCTTTGTCAAAAGGAAATCACCACAAATTTACTAAGTGACTCTCGATGTTAGCTTCCAAACATGATTCTTCCCATCCAAGCATACAGTCCATGCGAGCTACTTTCCAACGTTCAAACCTGAAATTGATGATAGGTTGAACTACACTAGCCCAGTAGGAAAATTTGCTACCAATTCTATATGCAAATATGAAGATAAGTGCAATGGCATGAAAGGTATGGAGAATATAGCTCAATTGAAAGAAAGACGACCTACTCACGACCCTTTAAACGATAGCAAGGATGGAACATCCTACGAAGTCAAACCACGTCCACGATAACAAGTAGATAAGATATCCGTTAAACAACAAGCAAATCATCATTCAACACGTTTCCTTTTCAGTTACGACACAATCTCAAGTAGTCATTTAGTTCGTGAAACCACAAGTAGCTCTGACCTCCACGACACGACGCTCAATCACTAATCTCCTTTAATTGTATTTCCACCCCTTGCGCTATAATATAAACACCCCTAGGGTTACTGTATTTCCATCCCTTACGTTACAGTGAACCTTAATAACTTGGGTCACCGTATCACCATCCCTTGCATTACGAAACCCACTTGGGTCTCTGTATTATCACCTCTTGCGTTACAGAACTCCCTACTTCAATTACCAACCCTTGCACTCTCTTAATTAATCAACACGCATACTAGGACTCTCCCTTATTCACATTCTTATATGTATCACCATACGATATACCATTAACATTACAAACATGCCACAATCATTCCCACATACAATCAATCACATACGATGCATTTTGATAAAATTCTGACCAAATAAGTTACTAATCTTTCTTTATTAAAGGGAGATCAACGGCACGAGGATAACTCTGATTAACTAAAGAAATTCAATTAGGCATGCTTAAAGTAGGTTAGGAGGTGTCCAAAAGTAATTAGAAGTGACTGGAGATCAAATCAATCAAGATAACGCGAAGTGGCAAAAAGCTGTCCAAAGACACAGGGGATTGATCCCTCATTAAATGGGGATCGATCCCTCAAGGGTGAAAATCCAAATTGTAGAGGGATCGATCCCTCCTTGAAAGGGGATCATTCCCCAAGCAGTTCGGGGCGATTTCTGCAGATTTTTGACAGATTTCAAATTAAGGTGCAAAGAACAATGAACCAAGCTCGATTTCTACACCCAATCAACATATTAACTCATAAAAGAGGCGAAGAAATCCCTACTTCGAGCCAAAAGTCGAAACCCAAGAGATTTGCACGAGCCCCAGCTCAAAACTCTTTGAAATCAATCGAAATCTCTTCCCCTGAGCTTCACCCAACATGATACGAGCCTGAGGTTGCATTCTAGAGGTGAAAAGAAGATAGATCCTTGAGGTTCTTGAGGTATTTGGTGCAGTTTTCAAGTGGAAGAGCAAGAGAGAGAGAGAGAGAGAGAGAGAGAGAGAGAGAGAGAGAGAGAGAGA
>BPLS01031474.1:19638-39716 GCA_019656275.1 Rhododendron kiyosumense
AGGTGCTTGTTCTCAATCTATACTCATTGCTTTAATAAATCACCCATATCATTTTGTTACATAATACAACTTGCCACGATTTTAATTCCCTTTAACTATTCCCCCGCTCTAACTGGCTAAAAAATGATTAATGAGAGAAAAATGCAAACGTTTTACAAAATGCCCGAGTTAAGACCGATCTCTAGATTGGGCGAGAGGGGTGCCATAAAACCCTCCCCCTTTTGTAACTTGGCTCCTAAACCTCAGATATTGAAGGTGACGACGGTCCAGTCTACAGGCCTTTTTCAAATTAAACACTTAGCAAACGTTTCAAATTCGGTTCCTTGGGTGTTTCACCGCTAAAACCCGAGTGGCGACTCTGAATCGAAGTGTTTCGCTGTACTTTTCAAAAGGGTGCACCCGATTTTGTACATGAAATAAAATTTCCCGGGGCGTGTGCCCACTGTGGTGACTCTGCTGTGGACGCATTGCATTGATTGATACTTGGAAATTAATACATGAATGAACAATTTTTCAAAAGTCTGTCAAAACAGTATGCTCCGTGCTGCTTAAGAACGGAATGGTAACGTAATAAGATCTTAGCATCCGACTAATCTGAACTGAGGCTTTTACTATTGTTCACTTGTGTAGTTTTCCTCGAGTATCAATTAATAAAAGAGAGCCAAGCTTTAAAAAGTGTTTTTCAAAATAGTGTGTTTCTCTCTCATTCAAATCATTCTTTGGCATTCTTCATTCGCATCGATGTTGGCTAGCCCCGTTGAGGTGTTATGGGTAACCGACACAATTTATTGGAGCCCGGGGTCCTCAAACGCCCAACGACCTTGGACGATGACGAGTCATACTACTGTTCGACCGTTGTTTTGCTACACGCGTTGCAGCGGGAGGTATATCACGGCTCTCGTCAGAGGAAACCTTTTAAACCAAAACCGGCCTCTACATGCGTACAAAGCACTAGAACCTTCCAGCCAAGACATGAACTCGCAGGGTAGGATTTCTTGCATCTAACCCCCACAGACTGTCTATGTGTTATTGCTTTCCCTATCGCATGCTTATACATACATTCATACCTTTTTTGCGTAGGAGCATGCTAGCGCGGCTTTTAGGGTGTCACTTGTCGAGTTTATCTTATGACTGTTAGGACGTTGCCTTGAACCGATGAAGAGTCGTGCATCTTGATGTTGTATGTTATCAATTTTCAAATGTCCTTGGAACCATGAGACTTTGAGAAATCAATATTTTCTATATCCTTGTCTAAAACCCGATTGAGGTTTCAAACAGAAAACTAGGAACAACGAAGCGAATGTTGTGATACTTACACCATCCTGGTTAAAAGTGCTAATCACTTACACCGCTCAGGCTCCGGCATAGTGTAGCTTATGCCACCTCGGTTATGGTATCACGACATCTACACCGGGTTGTTCTGAACTCCAGAATTGAAACTTCTAGGACGAACTAGTCAAAGGCTTAGACTATTTTGGCATTTCTTAGTGTTAGTCGATTCAAACAAGGATACACCGTCGAAAAAAAATCTGAGGATTTTGGGCAGCGACCGAATGTCATGAGTCAGACTCTCTCTAAGTTCTAGAGTCTAGGAGGACACTGATGACGTTGACATGCGCATTTTCCATCTTTTCAATTCTTGCAAATAAACTACTGCAGGCTATCACTGAGCTCTTATACTTTGCTGTCTAGCCGTTGCACCATCATGGGAGGCTCCGAGATCAAGAGCCAAACCTACTTGGGAACCTCCGCCGGGTCTGTCTGAGGATTTGGTTGCGGGACTGTTCTTTAGTTCGTCACAACGGAAGCTCTGGCCTGTACTCTGTCAAGGGAGGATTCACCACCGACTACTCTGCACGAATCTCCCCCATTTTCTCCGTCTCCACCCGCATCACCGAAGTTGGTCAAAACAGAAACCCTAGTCAAGACAGATGTCCCACATCCGAACCTTGCTACTGTATTAGTGGATCTTCAGCACAACTTAGCCATTAAGGTCCGATCAAGCTAATATCTCCATGGCCAATCTGCACGCTTTAATCGAAGAAAGACTCTCACCTAGAGGGGGCGGTGGTGAAAGGTGTGAACGCGAGCCCGCGGCCGACGAAGCTCCTTTGATCGAACATCCTACCCCAAATTCGGAAATGGCTGCCCTAATTGCCAAGATGGCAAAACTCGAAGAAATGATTTCCAAATTTGAAAAGATTGGTGCTGGAGGTTTGGACATGGACCGTCTTTGCCCATTTCCAAATGCCAGGTTGCCTGAAAGGTTCAAAATGTCGGACTTTGCGAAGTTCAATGGGACGGGAGACCCAAAGACCCATCTGCTAGCTTATCACGGTGCAATGAAGTTACACGGGGTTGAAGAGGAGGCCATGGCTCAGTTGTTCCCATAGACTCATGCTGGCCCTGCTTCCAATGGTTCTTATCACTTGACATTTCCAAACGCCGGATATGGGAGGATATCGGCCCAACCTTCAATGCCCAGTACAGTTATAATGCTCAGCTCAAGATGACCATCTGAGAGCTGGAATCAACCAAGATGAATGCAAATGAGTCTTTCGCAGACTTTTTCAAGAGGTGGAGGGCCAAGGCAACGCTCATGATCAATCACCCGAGTGAGAAGGATCAGATTCGCACTATCTCTTGCAACTTGCAACTTGACTTTGCTAAAAACTTGGTGCTGGTTCAGGGAGTGAATTTCGATACGTTCTTCGAGTCCGGCCTTGCTATTGAAGAAGCTCTCCAAATTGGAGTTTTGCCACGAAGAGAGACCTCTTCCTCCACCTCAGCTTCGACGTCCAAGCCTTGTGCTTACGCCGGGAATAGCACTGCTCTGTTTGGCAGTAACAACTACGCCAATGCAACGTCTGCCAGTAACAATGCCACTTAAGGTTCCAACCACATAGCTGATGTTAACCAGGAGCAAACCCCTCAGAAGCCCTGAAACCGAAACCAACCCCGAAACTTTACCAATTTTAAGGCTCTGCTTTCCTCGGTGTTAGAGAAGTTAGTCAAAACTAGCCATCTCAGGCCACTGACTCTGACCCCACTTCCTCAAAACCCACCTCCCAGCCTTAACCCGAATGCTTTCTGTGCTTACTATTAGATGCCAGGCCATCGCACTGACTCTTGCTATCGTCTTTGTGATGCGATACAAGACTTAGTGGTAGTGGCACCCTTCCAACTCCACCCACTAAACCCAACGTCATCACAAATTCCATGCCCAAACACAATACCAATCCTCAAGTCAACTAGACCTCACCTCCACTAAAATCCAACCTAGCTCCACCATTTTCAACCCCACAGACCATATAACCTCATAATGCTATCCCAAACCAGTTGTAGCCATGCCGACAGATTTTGGTGTTAACATGCTGGCAGTTGGTTGGAACATGGAAGATAGGGCGAAGGAATGGGAAGAGTTGGCCAATGATTGGAATGAGCGCTACTTTATGGGTTTCCCTCCAATTCCGATAGTCGACCAAGCATGGTTGAATCAGTGGGAAGATGAATGGAATGTAGCACAAGCAGATCCGCTGGATGGTTTATCACTGTTCAAGCTCTTTCATCAGCCAGAGATGGCTACGCCCGAGGAGGAAGTCAAGGAATACGTGTGGGACCCGGAGCCTGATGCTGCGCAGCTAGCCTGGAACCAAAATTTCAACATGGAGAAAATCGGCACCGAGAAAGATATAGACAAGCGATACTTAGGTTACTACGTCGAGGGGGAGATTGTTCCCGATGAGCATCACCAGCTTCGGGCTGCGCTTCCACTAATAGATTCCATCTCGAACGCTGTCCATGAGTGCGACCTAACTGTTAACATTGTACCCTTGGAGCTGCCGCGCCCGTTTGTGGCCCCTAGCGACGACTAATCAATCTTGGTTTTAGATGCGCCACTTGATGACCTGTGGGATGTAGATGAGATCGTGGACCTTGGCAAAATTCCGCCGCCAGCTGATCTATGGGACACTGATAAAGTCGTTGATTTGAACGTGGAAAATGAAGTCTGGACCGTCAGCTCTGCTCTAGTGGATGGAGGTTTCTGGGATGTGCCGTTCGTTACCAACTCGGGAACGCCTTTCAAGGAAGCTGCCACTCAGGATCCAGCTTTTTGGGAAGGAATGGTGATGAAGGATTTGGAATGGGATACAGCTCTAGGGCCGGAATCATCAACAACAGTTGCGTCAGCAGACAAAGGAAAGCGCAAGATGGAGGAAGTGCCTGCCGATTTTTGGGATTCCATTGACACATCTTCTTGGTGGGATGTCGCTAACGTGACAAGAAGCAACCGAGTTTTTCAACCTCTTAACCTTCGGGCTGGAAGCTCATCCAATCCTCTAGTTCAAAAACCCATAGCTCTACCAGTTCAAAGGAACGCCCTTATAGTTCCAAGTGACATCCCAGGAGAAGATGTTATCTAGAAACAACTTGAAAGAATCCCTGCTGCTGTCTCTGTTTGGGGTCTGATATCATCATCAAAGGAGCATCGCGAGAGGTTGTCTATAGCTTTAGCCCGACTCGAGGTACTGACCGACATTACCCCCGAAGCTATGATTGCCCTAGTCCTACCCCTTCTCTCTAAGCACTCTGTTACTTTCACCGAAAGGGATCTGCCTGTCAATGGGACTGCTCACAACCGCCCACTGCATATCACCATCAAATGTAGGGGACATTGGGTGCCAACTGTACTAATTGACAATGGTTCTGCAATCAATGTCTACCCAATGAGGGTTGCATACTATCTTGGTCTCACCAAGAACGACCTCACGCCGTCTAATTTGGCAGTCAAGGCATACGATAGTACGCGCCGTGTTGTAGAGGGAACCCTAATGCTCAATTTTGATGCCGAGGGCTTTGAAATGGATGTAGAGTTTCACGTGGTCGACATCCCCGCTACTTTCAACTTGTTGCTGGCAGGCCATGGCTGCATTGGCCGGATATCATGGCAGTACCTTCAACTCTACATCAAAAAGTCATGCTGGGACTTCCTTCTAGTACTTTGACAATTTGTGGGGACTCTGGGATTCACCCGTTAAAGGATGATGGGATGCTTGTTCTGGGCATAATGCACGGAGAAGAGGATGCAGAATTCAGGGGATTCGCGTTTGACACATCCGGCTCAGTTCTTGCCATTGCCGTAGATGACAACTTTGTCATCAGCTCTGCTGCCTTCGAGATCATGAGAAAGATGTCTTTCATGCTTGGCCTGGGGCTCGGGATTAACCAGTAAGGGATCGCTGAATTCCCTAACTTTCCCTTTACTGAACGCCATTTTGGTCTGGGATATACTACCCCTACCAAGAAGGCCAAACTAGGGAAAGATACGGGAAAACTTCAAACCTTTTATGGCAATCCCGACAGCTATTTTATCCACAAAGGAGGAGGAACTACTTACTTGGGACAGATTGAACCATTTTGGGATCCGGAGACTGGCACTTGGCTACCTAGTTTCGAGATCTTTGCTGTAGACACTTGGTCTGACGATGATGAGGAAATGGCAAGGGAAGAGCTGGCTAAGGAAGAGTTCAAGAAACAGTTGGCCAAGATCAGGGAGAAAGCTGACTGGTTGAAGACTTTTGATCAGGGGAGCTTGGAAATGCTGTTCTCCCAAGTAGTTTTGGTTTGCAGGGAAGAAGAGGCTGAAGTGCTGATGTTCGGGCCCGATTCTCCGGACACTCTCGAGGATCCAACCTCCCTCATCGTGGAAGCAAAAGGTAGTATTAATAACCACATTTTTACTCCATGTCTAACGTGCATTGATGATACATCTGAATCTGAAACAGAGTCTGCCAAGTCTAAGTCTAGCTTAGAGTCAAAGTTTGTGCCTCTCGGCCCTCCACGTCATAGCTTTTACTTTGAGTTCGAGTCGACGGCACTTGGCAACCCTTCCGGGTTTTATGAAATGCATGATCCTACTTCTGATTACTTTGTTGTCTTTTATATAAATAGTGTTGACCCCAACGATGAAGGAACAGACTTTGACGGGAATATCCCGGCTGAGTTGCATTCCCTCATTGAAAGGGAAGACAAAAGACATGCTCAGCCGCTAAAAGAAGAAGTAATTTCAGTAAATTTGAAAAACGAGGATGACCCCCGTATGATGCAAATTGATTCAAATCTGTCCCCAGAAGAACACGCTGGTACAATCGAAATGCTCAAAGCATACTTCGAGGTTTTTGCATGGTCTCACGCAGATATGCCCGGCATCGACCCTGAGATAGTGCAACACTGAATCCTGTTGACACCTGGGGCTATTCCTATCAAACAGAAGCTCCGCAGAATGAGGCCAGACTGAGTTTAGAAAATCAAAGAAGAGGTCACCAAGCAGATTGATGCAGGATTCTTGAGGTTGCTAAATATCCCAAATTGGTTGCCAACATCGTGCCCATTCCTAAGAAAGATGGGAGAATCCGAGTCTGCGTCGACTTTAGGGACTTGAACAAAGCAAGCCCTAAAGATAGTTTTCCCTTGCCACACATTGATGTGCTTGTGGACAACACGGCGAGGCATGCCTTGCTCTCTTTCATTGACGGATTCTCAGGATAGAACCAGATCTTTGTGGCACTAGAGGATCAAGATAAGACGACGTTCATCACCGAATAGGGAACTTACTATTATGTGATGATGCTGTTTGGACTAAAGAACGCCGGGTGTACGTTTCAATGGGTTCAAACAACCTTGTTTCATGACTTCATCCATAAGATGGTCAAGGTATATGTTGATGATATGATTGTGAATGCAAAGGAACAGAAGGACTACCTTCTTTCACTCAGGCAGTTTCTTGAAAGGCTTCGCAAGTACAAAGTGTGCCTCAACCTGCAGAAGTGCACGTTTGGGGTCACGGCAGGCAAAATGTTGGGGTTCTTAATTACCAAAGGGGGGATCGAGGTAGATCCGTCTAAATCAAGGCAATTCTCGAAATGGAGCCCCCGCGGTTTGAGAAGGGTGTGCGAAGCTTTCTAGGCAAAGTTCAGTTTATTAGCAGATTCATCGCCAAGTTAACTCTGACCTACAAACCGTTGTTCCGATTGCTTAAAAAGGACATCCCATTAGAGTGGACGGACAAGTGCCAGCCTGCTTTTGAGTCCATTTAGAAGTACTTGCAGAACCTCCGGTACTAATGCCGCCTACGCCGGGTCGACCTTTGATCCTGTACTTATCTGTAACTCCAACAGCTATGGGTTGTTTGCTGGCACAGGAAGGGGATAATGGAGTCAAGAAAGCCATCTACTATCTGAGCAACAAAATGGTAGGATGTGAGGAGCACTATACCCCTTTGGAAAAGATATGTTGGGCGTTAGTTTGGGCTACCAAAAAAGCTCAGACACTATATGCTAGCCTATTCGGTGAAGTTGATTTCTCGGATGGATCCTATCAAGTATCTATTTGAGAAGCCTGCGCTCACCCAGAAGCTAGCATGTTGGTTGCTTCTATTGGCTGAGTTCGATTGCCAATATGTCACAAGGAAATCTGTGAAGGGCCGTGTTATGGCAGAATTCCTAGCCGATCACCCGATTGATAGGTCGGAGGATATGGATTTTACTTTCCCGAACGAGGATGTGCTAACTGTAGTCGAAGAAGTATGGATGCTCTATTTTGATAGGGCTACTAACCAGAAGGGATTTGGGATTGGAGTATTACTGATCACGTCCGCCGATGCTCATATTCCGCTTGCCTTCAAGCCGAACTTCGATGTCACCAACAACCAAGCTGAGTATGAGGCCTGCATCGTCGGAATGGAGACTGTTATTACTCTGGGGGTCGAGAAACTCAAGGTAATTGGAGATTCGAACTTGGTAGTCTCTCAGGCCAATGGAGATTGGAAAATTCGTGAGGAAAAGCTAAAGCCTTATCACCAAGATTTGGAAGAACTGATTCCTTGCTTTAATAAGCTGCGGCCAATCGTGATCGAACAGAGGGACTTGCCCACTTACGAGTATGTCAATGCCATCGATGATGGCCTACCTTGGTACCACGATATTTGGAACTTTGTGGAGCGCGGGGAGTTTCCTACCGAAGCCACCAAGAAGGATTGGATCGCCTTACAACGGTTGGTTGCTCAGTAAATCATTCGTGGAGGGAAGTTATATTGAAGGTCTCACTGCGGGATGCACAAGCTGTATGTAAACGGGGCCGAGGCAACAAGGATAATGGAGGAGGTTCACGAAGGAGTCTGCGGTCCTCACATGAGCGGCGTTATGCTTGCTAGAAAAATCCTCAGACAGGGTTACTATTGGTCTACAATGGAATCACAGTGCATTGATTATATGCGACGTTGTTTCAAATGTCAAATCCATGCCAACCTGTAGCATGTTCCTCCATCTAAGCTATATGGCATGACCTCGCCCTGGCCTTTCTTTGTGTGGGGTATCGACATTATCGGAATGATCAGACCCTCTGCTTCGAATGGCCATAAGTTCATACTAGTGGCAATTGACTATTTCACTAAATGAGTCGAGGCCGAATCTTACAAAACCTTGACAACGGTTCAAGTTGCGCAATTCATTCAAAAGAACATCATCTATCAGTACGGTGTTTCACAGGCATTTGTATTAGACAATGGAAGTCATTTTAAGGGCAAGGTTTTGGAGCTCTTCGAGGAGTTCAAGATTGAAATCCACCATTCTACGACCTATCATCTGCAGACAAATGGCGCAGTCGAAGTCACGAACAAAAATGTCAAGATGATCATCAAAAAGATTGCTGAGTCTGCGAGGGATTGGCACGAGCAGCTACCTCTGGCGCTTTGGGGGTACCAAACGTCAATCTGCACTTCCACAGGTGCACTTCCACAGCTGAAAGTGGTCTTGAAGAATTTGAGTGGCTGAGTGGAAGGTTTGTCGAGCTCATGTTGTTTGATAAGAGAAGGCTCCGCGCTCTGTATCATGTTCAAGGGTATCAGCGTCGAATTGCTCACGCATTTGATAAAAGGGTGAAGTCCAGGGGTTTGGTCGAAGGGGACATGGTTACAAAAGAAATCCACACTCCAGTGTTTGATCCTTTTGGGAAGTTCTGGCCGAAGCGTTCTGGGCCTTACATTATCAAGACCTTCCTATTTGGGGGTGCTGCTAACCTTATCAATCTCGACGGCAATGAATTCAACACCCTGGTCAACCTGGATCAACTTAAGCACTACTATCTCTAAGAGATGCTCGTTGGGTCGAAAACAACAAAGGTGGGCGATTCCAAGCAAAAGTTGGAGCAGCTTGCTAGACTGAAAACCTAAGGAGATGGTCTAGGAAAAAATAAATAGGCAAAAAAAAGTCAAATCTCGCTAGACCGAAAACCTGAAAAAGCGGTTCTAGGAAAAAGTTAGAGCATAGAAGGAGGGGTAAAATACATGAGTGAACCTTGGTCTGAACTACATTCTGACCTGATTCCTTGAAATGGGATACTTAGGCAGTCTCTTCTCGAGACCCGGTCACATTCCATCAACTTGATCCATGGTTTGACATTTTGGGTCCACATCAAAGGTTAAGAAGGTCGAGAACAAGTCGAAGCTGCATTGAGGAATCAGAAGGGGGAAACCCTTCGTCTTTTAACTTTATTGCAAATTGCTATTTCTAAATCACAAGCTGAGCATAAAAGCTTTAAAATAGTAAAGCATGAAAAACAGAACAAAATGTTTGAGAAGTCTAACGGCTCACAGCTTATTCTAACTATAGAAGAGTAGTTCGGAGTCGGCCAATATTTTCTCTTGCAAATACATCTGCAATCAACCACTGTCTATATCGATTCTTCAGCCTCAGGGTAAAATCTGGCACTTCCGCTTGGAGAACCTTAAGGCCCCAGCGCCTCTAATAGCCATTGAGTGTTTGAGCATTGAAGTTGGGGACGGTGAAATTCCCAGTGCTAACGCGGTTGTTCTCTTGGGGAGTGCCCAGCTGGCGAAGAATGCAACTAGGAATGTAGAAAGTGAAGTTGGTCAGCCCTGCGATCACCATCCTGTCGAATCCATCAAAACGGACAGCCATGTCCGGAAGATCCAACCCGGGGCACCACCAAACGATCTCGTCGGGATGCATCTGTTGCATGAACTCGTACCAGCCCTCTATATCTAGATTAGGGTACTGCATCTCCCTCTGATGGATCCTCTTTGGAAAAAGATTCCAGCCCGCCACCCGGGAGTGCAGCAAACCCAGTTTGTCTGACAGCCACAACTACATAAGTGAAAAGACAAGTCAGAAGCTAGATAAAGCCTGAGTGGAAAAACAAGTAAAGAGCTAGGAAGTAGACTAAGCCGAGTGACGAGGTAAAATGAGAATGTGTGAAAACTAGAAAAAGGTGAGCTGAGTGAGTTTACCTGGAGCAGAAGCGGGCTCCCACTAAAGATGGTTGATTGGCCAGTACACACTAGGTCCAAGCTTAAAAGTGTCTCCGCTAGGACTAGCCGGATCACATTCCTCCGGGCTCCCATTTGAGCAGCCACGCTCACAAGTGGGGGACTGACTCGCCCATAAGTTGGAATGAGCATGTATGCAGCAAGTAGACAGATCACCAGGGCAAAGCGGCACCGTGCCGGCACAGCATCATCCTTCAAATTGCCATCTGGGCTGTACCTTTCGATTAAGCGCATAATGTGGCCACCTTCGAGTATAGTGTTGGCCAAGCCCCGAGAGATGTTGAGTGAAATTGCCAGCAACCCTAGCATGCTTACTTGGTATGGAGGAACCACGATTGTAGGAGATGCAAAGGTTTGGAGATACGCCTAAAATTCCTCTACGATTGGACACATCTCGTCGTCGCCAAAGCGTAAGACATGGACATCGGGATCCCAGAACCGGAGAGCAGCTTTTAAAAGCATAGGGCGGAGTGGTACATGCCGAAGATAACGGAACGAGGCAAGGTCATGGTATTGAAAGTTCAACCAGTTGACACTCAGAAATTGCACTAACCAAGGCCGGATGAAAGTTGTGAGGGGGTTTTCCATTGAAAATGCTAAAATATACTTAGTGTAAAAGAAGTAGTGAAGGTGTGAGTGCAACAATGCGTACATTTCCTATTTATAGGCCAAGCATATGCCTTGATTACCGTGTTGAATCCAATGCCAACCATTAGCATCCAAGCAATCCTTGAAAGAAAGGACTCTGCCCTCTGAAAACCCAGAAACTGTGTGCAAACCGTGTGGGGGTAAAAACAAGGTGTCCCCTAAGAAAGGACAGTTGGTCAGACAAGTGGATCTGCATCCCAGATACCTGGCGTACGCTAGTTACCTACTAGTGTATACATGTCCCTCTACTGCTGGCGTATGGCGTTGAAACCTTGGTGTTTGCCAGTTAGGTTTGCTAGAAACCAGTTTGCAGTAGCTACTGCCCTCGCATTGCTGTTTTTTATTCCGGGACTTGTGCTGGCCATTTTTTGGTTCCTACAGGTCATAAATGGTGTGTGGGACTATGTCGAAGCATCGAATTCCAAACGTCGTGCTCAACGAAGATTTCGGACCTTCGGCGGCCTGTTTCAAGTATAAACCAATGTTTCGGAGGGTCAAAATCCGTTCTAGGGACTTTTGCCAAGTTTTGTCATACCGCACAGGTCATATGGACTGCGCGGGGGTGTCAGTTTCAGTCTGGCACTATATCAAGTCATCTTTTGTGTCTTATGTCTATTTTTGCGGCATTTTAGCAATTTTCAGTTTGTTTCCCATCTCGGGATGTTTTCTCTAATTTCATTGATTTGTACAGGTCATTATGCATCTATTTGGTCTTTCAAAAGTGTCAGTTTCCCTTGTTTTGGAGAATTCCGAATTTTTGCCCATAAGTGCCCAAAATTTCGTTATTTTCCGTGTGTCTAAAGGATACGTGTCGTATCATGCGGCTTTTCTACCCTTCTTCTTCGAGCTAAGTCAATTGAATGCGTATGTAAGTGTCTTTTTGTTGATTTAGATCATTCATCAATGCATGTTAGATATTAGTGGATGGTTTGTTCCTTTCCTTTACCAAATTTTCATCAAAAGGAAATCAAAAAACATAAAATGCAGTTATTATATACTATTATGTCAATATTCAAAAGCAAAAGGTGGAAATTTATCAAAGTGGTGCAACGGCCCGAGCAAAATCAAAGTGTAATGGGCACATTCGTCCGTAGGTCAAAGAGGCACGCAGGCCCCATATGGTAACTAAAGTATCAAAAAAAAAAAAAAAGGGGGGGGTGGGGGGGGGGGTAGCAAAGCAAACTAAGGCTCAGTGATAGCCCTCAGTCGTAAAAAAGGTCCTTGTCGTCGTCGTCTTCTATCTCTCTCGGGTCTCCCTTATACCCCAGATTGTCGGCAGAGCCGCTGCTGAAAGGCGAGCGCTCTTCCCCCTCTTCCTCCTCATCCTCTTTGCTCTCTGTAATTCGAGAGGTCGTGGCTCCCTTTCTCCTCTTCTACGTAGGCCATTGAGCTGGCCTCTTCTGAGCGGGCCTCTTCCTCTGTTCCTGGCAGAACTATGGCTCGTTGCTGATGGAGACAATCTCCACTCCTCTTTGCGCGCTCTCCGCTGGCCCTGAAGTGCTCGGTGCCATCTTCTTTTGTGGAGAAGGCCGCATGCTCTTCTTCTTAAGAGCTACCTTAGCTTGTCCCTGCATTTCATTTAATCATTTAGCATGCATTGTACATAGTATATATTGAAATGCTGAATACAGGAAACATGAAAAGCAATTCTATCAAGTATACTTTCAAGAGCAGAATGGAACAGGTTTGCGAAGATATACCTGAGGTTGTACAGTGGGAGCTAGAACCGGTGGTGGATAGTGCAACTACAAGGAGGCACCGCTTGCTATCTTATGGAACTCTTTCTCCATGGCCATCATCAGGCGCACCGCTTCCCGCACCCATTCCATCGGCGCCTATGTTACATTTTGTCAAAATCTGAATATGAGCCATATACGTCCCAAGCATTGTACAAAGAGAAGAATAAAATTGAAGGAACATCATACCGGCCCTATGATCTCTGCTAGCTCTGTCCGAGTAGGCTCAAACCGAACCATGGCAGCTTCTTACTGTGCATCCCATACCGCTAGTGTCCAAGAAAGTTGAGGAAGTTCAGTGGATGCAACATAATCACTTCTCTCCCTCAAACAAGCAGTCTTGCCACTTTGGCTTCGCCTTTCCTCTCCAGCCTCCAAGGCCTCGCCCTCCATTGCTATGTGCTCCATCACTCCAAGCGGTTATGCCAGATGCTATCTTTGATAAACGGCGTAGTTTCGCTCAGGCCTCAAGAAAGAAATAAGGTCCTTCGGGATAGTGAAGCGTTGCAGCTCAGCAAGAGTGTATTGGCCCGTGTGTGAAGCACGAGGTGGCAGTGGCCTAGGAGTAACAAACTCACACGAGCCAAGGGACTACCATGTCACTCGGTCACCCAAGTACCACTGCCATCCAAAGGCCGACTCCAGAAGTACACGGCTCGCAGTCACTACCTTGCTCCTTGCAAGGTACTCAGGCTCAGCCTCCGCGTTCCTCCATGGATCCCATTCAATCTGCAAGATAGTTAAAGGTCAAAACCAAATAGGTATCAGCGGCAACATCAAAGCAATTCAAAGACAACAATAACTAAGGAACGTGTTGTTTACCTGAGTACCCGACAGCTCGTCAAGGTACGCCCTGAAGGCTAAGAGGCTTCCTTTGGACTTCTTCTTGCCGTTGTACAAAGGCCACCAGATCATGGCACGTGGGAGCATCCTCAGGTCCGGGCACTCGTTCTCCGGAGGATACATCTTCAGCACCTCGTAGGCCCACAAATGCAAGTGTTCCAACAATCAAAGCATCAGAAACACAACATTTATAATTCAAAGGAAGGTAAATGTATGGAAATTAAGCTAAAAGTTTTATTCCTTACCTCTCACACTCTCCAGTACCCAGCAGTTGGTTTCTTGCCTTGTGAGAACTCACCCATGAAACCATAGCAAGCCCCTAAAGCCACTCCTCCCCAATCATATCTGGAAGCCGTGCGCAAGTCGCGGAGGCTCGGCAAATAAGTCAAGTGAACTGTGGCTCACTTGTTTGGGTACAACGTAGCCCCAAACAGGTACTACAGGTAGGCTCTCGCCATCTGCTCCTCTTCCTACTCAATGGCTGGTACCCTGCTCTTTAGATACCTCCTGGATTGGTTGTAATGGACTGTCTCTGCACCACCCTCTGGCACCTGTCCTAAGAACCACCCCAGCGCTGCTATATCTCTGTGGATCCTCGAGTCCAAGGGAATGGGCTATCCTCCTACTCTTAAACCAGTCAGAGCCGCAAAGTCTGATGGGGTCATTGTCATTTCCCCGATTGGAAAGTGGAAGGTATTGGACGAATCCCACCACCTATAAACTAACGCCGTGAGCAAGGCATGATCACTCTTCACCGCCATTAGAGTAAGGATGAATGGCCTGAATCTTGCAGCATCTATCAAAGCCTTGACCCGCTTAGGCAACCTTTTGTATAGCTCAAGAGAACTCATAGGGCTGCCATGTCCCCTTGTGCTAGCTGCTCCTCTCTGCACACCATGAAAGCCAACACAGAAAGATGTTCATCAGTATGTGCAGTTTAGAATCCGACAAGTAATCGAATCAATAATTTCAAGGTAATCTTATAGTCGAATCAAGTTACAAGTATTCTATGGTCAAATATGGATAAATAACCAAATCTCAGGATCAATTCAAGCATCACAATTACGGTGTTAAGTCGATTATCATTTCAAGGCGTATTATCAGTCGAGCTAAGTTATCACAGCACTCTATTCAATCGATATCTTCTCAAGGCATTTTATTCAGTCAAATCAAGCAAGTATAGCCTTCTATGAGTCGAATTCAAGTTCTCCAGTGACATTATCAGTCAAGGCAATCTACGATTGATTCAAGCTTGTAATCAATAATCTCCATCGAAGTTCTGAGCATTCTACAGTCGAATTTAGTTATATTGGGATTTTCTATTCATCGAATCAAGTTCTCTAGTGACATTATCAGTCGAGGCAATCTATGGTCGATTCAAGCTCGTTATCAATAATCTCCATCAAAGTTTTGAGCATTCTACAGTCGAATTCAGTTATATGGGATTTTCTATCCATCGAATCAAGTTACGAGCTATGTTATGCAGCCTGTTATTAGTTCAAAATCAGCAAGTCAAGTTCAAGTGGCATGCATTGCAAGTTATACGACACAATTCCAAATGCATGTGGATACGACAAAACAAAATGGTAGCTAAAGCAAGTTTAAGGTGTACGTGCACCCAAGTCACTGACAAGTGTCTCTTGGGGTCTCTCAAGACAAGCTCTGCATCATAGCTATCCTACCGGGGCACATAACTCTCAACCCTGGATGGCACAAACAGGTGTGGCTCTGGAGGAGTGTAGGTCTCCGCCACGAACTGAGCACGAGGTGCCTGTCGTATGGACTTGGCCAGTATCACAGCGCGCTCATGCGCCCATGCCCCCTTCTTGTGGGCCTTTTCGGCTGCCTCAGCCTCCCTTGAAAGGTCCTCGGCCTCCCTCCTCAGTTTCTCTTCCTCCTTGGCTAGTCCGATGTGCCTTTGTCTCTCTTCTCGGGTAGCCAACACCGCGGCAACCACCGTGGGATTTTCCTCCAACAATCGGGCAAGCACATCGTCGCCCACGTACTCCGCGAAGTCACTTTTTGTAAGGGGTATGTGGGCAGCGTGCCCTTTTTCTTTCTAGGAAAGGATTCCGTTCCGTTCCCTAGGAGAAAAAATACTGGTTCGCGAGAGCGCTTTAAGCTGGACGACAAGCGCTCGTAAAAATACAAAGTCGCCACTCGGGTTTGAAGGTCCAACACCCAAGGAACCATATTTCGAAGCACTTGCCGCGCTATTTGATTTGAAAAATTTGAGGAACCAGTCCGTCATAACCATATTTGGGTTCGGGAGCTAGGTTACGAGAGGGGAAGGGTTTTAAGGCACCCCTCTCACCCAATCCGAAGATCGGTCTCTACTTAGGAATTTATGAAAAATGTTGTTTGTTTGCGATTTTGTTTAATTAATCAATTTTTAGCCATTTAGGGAGGGGGAACGTTTAATGGGATTAAAACTGTAACAACTTGCAAGATGTGAATGATAACATGGATGAGCAGTTAGTATAGGATGAGAATAGACTGCTGTGGGAGTTTAAACAAACTGGGGAGCCCTTGTTTTGGAGTGACGGGCGCAGGAAGAAACCAGCATGCACTGAACAAGTCACTGCATGCTGTTCACTCCTGTGCGCATAACTCCAAGACACACACGCGCCGGTGATCTCAAACCCAAAACTCTTATTCTCAAACTCTCTGGGCTCTGGAAGGACCAGTGCACACTCAGGACAAACCATGCAGTTCATATTGCAGCATAATATACAGTTTAAAGACTGAAAAGCCCTACAAATTAATAATACACCCCATAAACAGTGTGGGGACAAAATAATGGCCTAAGGCCGAGCTACCCATGCAAGGCCACTCACTGGTTAGAGGTAGACTGTCGCATGATGGAGTCACTCTGGCGCACGATGGTGCGCCCCGGCGCACTGTCACGCGATGGAGCCAGTCTGACACGTGATGGTGCGCCCCGGCGCTCTGTAGTGCGATGGAGCCAGTATGGCGCGCGATGGTACGCCTTGGCGCGGGATGGTCGCGCCCTGGCGCAACCAGACCAGTGCTTGGTTTACACATTTCTGGGTTCTGAAACTGGTCCAGAATGATCCCAGGGGTACTCCAAAATAGCAGACATGCAAATTGAGCTACAGCTAGCAATTTCTAACAAAGGAAAGTAGTAAATTGGTTTTTAACATGCTTAACAGTGATCTATATACAAAATACAACATAAAACAGTAGGACACCAATCCCCACGTGGTCCATCGTGTGCTGGACGGAGATAGTCGCGCGCGAGAGCGAGACCATCGCGCGTTGGTTCCTACATTGACGGTTTTTGAAACCTTGCCAGCTTTCGGACCAGAACTGGTATTGATTACCAGCTTTGGCCCTACCAGCTCCCCTCAGGGATCAGAATAGAAAATAGAACAAAGGTAAGCTATACCTTTGGTTTTTGAGTTTGAAAGGTGTTGAGCTTTTATGTGTTTGAGGCTTGATTGAGGTGTTTAAGTATTTTGAGGAATGTGAATTTGGAAGAAAAGTACTAGAACTTGTGCTTAACCTTTCAATTTTTTGGAACCATTTGAATGAAAGACCCATGGGGGTATAAATAGGGAGAGGGGGTGAATCTGGTTGGAAACAGAGGACTTCAGCCAGTCCACGAGGCCTGGCTGAGGTTGCATTGGTGGCCAATTGTCCATCTCAAGAAGGTTGGTGGTAGGTTGGACCATCGCAGGATGGAATCAGTCTGTCGCGCGATGGTGCGCCTTGGCGCACTGTCGCGCGATGGAGCTAGTCTGGCACGCGATAGTGCGCCCCGGCGCGGGATGGTTGCACCCTGGCGCGGACCAGTAGGGTTTTTGGTTTTTGAAGTGGCTTAGGCTAGGTTAGGTTCAAGGGTTTTGCAAACACTCAAAGCTCAAACACGCTATCATTCCCAAGGTGTTCTTGATCCATTTCATCATCGGGGAATCAAAAACCGTCAGTAAACTAATCTGGAAGCCCAGATTGGGGTGTCTACAGGGTACATGCGCTGAAGACCCCGAGGCCGATCTAAACTCCATTGGACCCATTGGCGTGTCTCCTGCTGTTTCCTCGGCGACCACTAAGTCCTTACCCCTCGCCGGGTCCCTCCGTGGAGACCCTGCTTGAATATCGTTGCCATCACCTCCTCCGCTGCCGCCACTGGCCCCACCCAAGCCCATTCCAGTAATCACCAAGCCCTCTACATCGCTCCGAGAGTCCAATCGTCAAACCCGAGGACCCTCTGCCTACATTGCAACTAGCGTATCACTCCCTTCCTCCGGCGTACGCCGCTCGCTGCCGTCACCTATGGTCTATGCATGGCCGCCGTCACCACTTGAACCCTCTGCACTAATGCCCGTCGAAGCTTCTTCAGTTGATTGATCGTTGATTCGAGCCCCGATGGCCTTGGTTTCACTCCTCGACCGATTGTCGCCGCCGCCACCACCGTTCTCACCGCTTGTATTGCCAGGCTCTGCCATGGGTGTGTGTGGGTAAGTGAGTTTTGGAGAAAAATGGAAGAATGGGAGTGAAATTGGGAGGTTTGAGAGAGTTTGGAGGATTTTGGCAGTTCAAAACCGATGGAGGGCGGTTTCTGCATTGTCTCAGAAGCTTATACGACATGGGGGTGGTGTTGGGCCAGTAACATGGCGCTGTACGCTTGTAGCATATGGGCCTGAGGCCCAAATCACTCCACGCCTCGAATGGCAACTCATATTGCCTTGGTTCATGTTGGTACTCATGGATATTTCTTCCCCATGCAGAGCTCGTCCAATTTCAAACCAACGACGATCCGCCCGTCCAATTTCAAATCAACGATGGTTTGCCTGTCCAACTTCAAATCAACGACAGTCCGCCCATCCAATTTCAAAACAACAATGGTCCGCCCGTCCAATTTCAATTAACGATAGTCCGCCCGTCCAACGATTTTCTTTCCCCAACAGAGTCGATACTTTTGTAATGGATTATTCCCTAGGAGAGTCCGCCTTCTACGACAGCCCGTTCTGTCCTTCCAATTCAATCAAGTGGCGGTGGTCCACCCATCCATGATATCCCCAACAGAGGCGATCTTCCCCGATGATCCCTTCGTCCGAGCTCAACCGATTAGGTTCTTTAAGTTTCATGTCTACTTTGACTCGTATGTTGTATTCTGGATAGCCTGAACGGGGTGTCTAGAAAACCTTTGACATTACTTGTACCAAGTTAATAGTGTTTCAAGTGCCATCAAAGGGGGGCTACTGTAGACACCCTATTCTGGACTGTCCAGATTAGTTTATTTACAGTCTTTGTTTCCCCAATGATGATTAAGGTCAAAGAACATCCCGAGTTTGTTGGTGTGTTTGGGCTTTGAGCGTTCTTAAACCTCGTTCAAACCCTTTCAAACTCCATTTCAAACCCTTCAAACTAGAACCAAATGGCCTCAGCAAAAACCCTACTTGCTTACGCCAGTATTGTTCTGGCGTACGTTGGTAAACTGCCACGTGTCAGTCATCAACCGTTGACTTAGTTGCCAATGGTGCATGCAGGTATACTTCTGGCGTACGTTGGTCAAAGCCGGTCAAATATCACTATTCAAGCACGTGCACAAGACTTTTGCGGCCCCCCCAGTACGATGAATAGTCTCCTGATGATTATAATCGTGCAAGGTTGTTCCCCCTTCTCTCCTATAACACCTCTCAAGCCAAGTCCCATGCATTTAATGCATGGAGACTCTCTCTCAAGGCTAACTAGCCCTTAACCTTAGCTGGTTACACCCTCTCACCAGCCCTCTTTGGCTATAAATATCCCCCTTGCATTCATGTGCAAGGGATTACCTTCATTAAGGCTCAAAGTCTTTTTTTTTCCCCTCATTTTCCCTTGGTTTCTTGCTCCCTCTTTTCTTACCGCTTGAAAGAGTAAGCAAGAAGCCTCTTCATACTCTATTTGCACCCAAATACCCATCATCCATCCCTCAAGCTAAAGCTTGAAGCATACCTTCAACTTCAAATCCAAAGGTAAACCACCTTTTACTCATGTTCTGTTCTGACTCCTGAGGGGGGTTGCCAGGGCCAAGGCTGGTAATCAATACCAGTCTTGACCCTAAAGCTGTCAAAGTTTCAAAGCTCGTATTTGGCTATCATTGGCGCACACCAGGAACGTAGAGCCGTACGCCAGTTATGGCTGAACGTGCAACACTGGCGTGGGGATCATTGATTAACTATTTTTCTGCTTTCTTTCTTATTTTATCACCTTGCTGCATGCTAATAACCAATTTACAACTTTCAGTATTTTAGAACTGTGTAGTTGTAGCATCTCAATATTTACTTTCATTTGTTTTCGAAGGCCTCTAAGATCTATCTGGTCATGTTCCAGAACCCGGATGATGCAAAAGCCAAGCATTAGGTAATGATATAACTGGCGTACGGTACTTTATTACTAGCATACGGTAGTGAAATCAGGATCCAGTGGCTGGCCCTTGCGTAGTGGCTAAACCATGGCCTTTATTTGTTTCCCCACACTGTTTATGGGGTTGTCTTTTC
>BPLS01031475.1:0-17798 GCA_019656275.1 Rhododendron kiyosumense
CTTTCACTCCCCGATCTTGTGATTGATTTGCATAATAGGCGCCGGTGGCCGCCTAATGCCAGGACCAATGTAACCAATTTTGTTGACAGGCTTCTTTTAACCCTTCGCCCTCATTCATCTATTCATAGGTTTCGGCTGTCCTGTGACGGAAGGATTGACTGTACTCGTTTTTATTCATGGGTTTGTGCTGTCATCAGTTGCGATGTTCGCCAGCTCGATCTTGAATTTTTTACCCAATACAATAATGACCGCCCTTTAGTGCCTATGCCGGAGCTTGGTGAGTTGCCTCGGAGCCTTTTCACTTCCAAAACCTTAGCGCTTTTAAAGATTCATGGTCGGTTTATGTTTAATGTTCCTGATAATGTTCGCTTGCCAAACCTTAAGACCCTTCATCTCCATTCGCTTATATATCTGGATGATGCATCCCTTCAAAGGCTCTTCTCAGGTTGTCCTGCCCTTGAGGATTTGGAGATCATTAGACACGGTTGGGATTATGCGTGGACTTTTGATGTTTCTGTGCCTTCGCTGAAACGGTTTACATTGAAAGTCGGTAGAAATAAAATGAAAAGGTTTACAGAGTGTGAGTGCAAGATCATGGTTAATGCTCCAAACATTGAATACCTTGAAATTTCCGATTTTGGATCAGATAGAATTTTGATTGGTGGGTTGCCCTGCCTTGTTGAAGCACATGTGAGCATCTTTATGTTATTTGGATATTGGAAGAAAAGACAAAAGGAATATGGAAATGATGCATATGGGCTACTTCGAAGTCTCTCAAATGTTAAGCGTCTATCGTTAACTGCTTCTACTTTGCAGGTAAGCATTCTTGTGGAATTCTGCGTGTGAGATGTTTACAGCTTGTTCTTTAAATTCTTTTCATTGCCATAGTCATTTGGTTAATTATTTGCTTTCACTTCTAACCAGTAACTTCAACACCCCTAATTTGCAGTCTCTCCGTTACGCTAATCATGCCCATTTGCCAATATTTTGCAACTTGGTCCATCTGGAGCTAGGTTTGGATAAAGAGAATGGCCTGCTTCCGTTGCCGAATTTGCTTGAAAGCTCTCCTAAACTAGAAGTTCTTGTCTTTAGGGAGGTAAGTTTGTAATGCTTTAAATATTACTATAGCGTTGCACACTTTTTTGTACCTGACATATTTAAACCTAATTTTCTCCCGTTGATTAGGGAATTACCCTCCCCGGGGGAGTGACTTACAATTGCAGAGTCCGAGACTATAAATACCACTGGATTCCACCACAGGAAATTCCTAAATGTTTAAGTTGTTGCCTCAAGACAATTGTAGTTCACCAATTTTGTGGCGTTGAAGAAGAGATGAACCTGTTGAAGTACTTGTTGAAAAATGCAATGGTATTGGAGAAGATGATAATTTTCTGCCATCGTGGCTATTCTGTCAACTTCGGAGAAGAATTATCAAATTATGCGAAGTGCACCAGTAATTGCAAATTCGTACTTCATATTCCCAAATGCCATGGAAAAAGGAAAAGGATGCTGAGAATAGTACCTAGCAGCTGAGCATTTTATGCATGAGCTGAGCATTTTGTGCATGCTTTCTGGACACCTATTTATCTTTGTAGCTGTTGGTTATGTTTTGTTTTTTTTATGGAACTATAAATGGGATTTTTGTACATATTTCATTTGGACCCGTATTTAATGTAGTGGTTTGTTAGTGCATGATGTGGATATCTCCTCAAATGACTTATTACTTAATATTACAGCTTCAGAGTATAACCCATCTGTGGAATTCCTTCAGTTAGTGGTTTGGGTTGTAGTTTTCCATCCATTGTGCCCTTTTGATATGTCAATTAAATTGATTTCGCATAGCAGCGGCCAAATTATTCTAGCTCTCTACCCTACCGATCCATATTCTACTGAGGGTTTCTTTCTATTTTCCGGATACGATTGCCAGTCTCTGTTTCTGTGGCTCTTTCTTATTATGTGTGTCTATTCTCCATTCCAGTAACACTAAATTTCTCTTCTGTTTAGTAATGATCCCCTCCCTTGATCTTGTCCTTTGTTCCCTCCACTTCCCAATCACCCTACTTTTCAAGGTGGAACCATTGCTTCATTATTAGGTTTTGCTGGTGAAAACCCAGGCTTATATAATTAATCTCCCAACTTTTCAGGGTGGAGCTATGGCTTCATCATCTGATTTTGCTGGTGATAACCCAGGCATCGATAATATTTTCCTAGATCTAGAAGATTGGCTCTGGGGAGTGTGAAATATTTTCCTAGATCTAGAAGATTGGCTCTGGGGAGTGTGAAGAGTCTTTTCTGATATGTCTTACTGGAGAACTTGGGCTACCAAATCTCTCAACAAAACAGCCGTATCCACAAAGTTGGACTCTGTTTGGAACCTAAAGAAAAGAAAGAAAAGGAACAGAAAGGAGAATGGGAGGAAAATGAGAGAAAAATAAGAAGGAAAATTTACTATTCGTAAAACTTCTTTCTCTTCCAACCAAACAATAGGAGGGAATTTTTTTTAATTTTCCTTTCCTTAAGTTCCAAACAGAGCCTTAAAAAGGAGCATGGAAAACTAGAGCTGGTTTTCCCATTTTGCCATGGAGGATAACCATTTCGTGTTTCAGTTTTTGGACATGGAGGACTGCCTATTTAGCCTCCGGAACGCCCACCTTGGTCCTTTTATGGGAAATTGTATGCTTCTTCAACCCTTGATTCCAGGCTTTCCAGTTTCAGATGGAGTTCAACTTGTGCCCTTTCTGAGTACGAGCGCACTGTTTCCTAGCCAGAACATGAACAAGTTTAAGGTTTGGTCAACGTGTGACCAGGAAACCAATGGAAGTAAACCCTCTGTTTTTCCTATGGGCACAACAATCTGTGTTGCCCATTCGTAATTTATGTCTATTTCAAAACTAATTGACAATGAGTGGAGAGGTTCCAAATATTATTAATTGATCTTCCATTCTACTCCTAAGCAATGTGAGACTCTATTTTCTTAACAGCAACAAGGGAAGCTGGAGAAAACTCTGGTTACGGCCCCTATCGAAATCTTGAACAAAAAGATAGCAGATGACTTGAGGGACAATTTCTCGCATGATACAAACGAACAGAACATTTCTTTCTACTTCGACGCAAAGCAGCGGTGCGTGCCAGAAATCAAATCCCCAAGGAGATACAACCAGCAGCTTTAGCACCTACACGTACACCTACACCTACACCTACTAGCAGTGAGAATGCGCCATGTCGAGGCTATTCACTCTCTTGCTCGAGGCTTGAAGTTTTCTTTTTGTTTTTTGTTTTTTCCGTTAAAGGTCCTTATTCACATGCCCAACTACCATTAATTCTCGATCTTTCACGGGCACAGCACAGCAGAGCCTCAAGCCCTCTGTTAAGTGGGCCTCTTGGCATTGGGCTGTAAGACTCGACAAACAACACAGACCAAAGGAGTAAACCTTACAGAGACGAACATGATTGCATAAACAGAACCAAAGGACCCAAGTGCTTCCATACTCAGATCCAAGATCGAAGGGAAAAGGGAAGGAGAGAAACATTCACAAAAAACAAGGCCTAATTCCACCTGAGCTATTGAGTTTGCTCACCCCCTTGTGGATCTACCAGCACCACCACCATCTCAACCAAACTGCTAACAAGTTTTATTTTATTGGACAACCTGGAAATTTTGTACGCTTAAGCATCCACGGTTTCAGTGCCCGTCCTCCGAGGCTAGGATCAGCTCAGGGTGAATGCTTCCGACGTATGTTCCATCCAGTGCGGTTGGCAGTCCAAGTGACTTCAATGCCAGGTGAGCTGCCTTCTGCCCCGATATTATCATCGCTCCAAATGTCGGTTATGCATTTGCGTATTTGCACAAAACAAACTAAACCACACATAAAGCAGGAGTACATAGTAAACCAACTCTATGTATAGAACTAAAAATCAAGGATTATTTACGCAAAGAATTTAGGACTCTCGGGGCTCCATCAATTTCTGCAACTTCCATGCCACTAACAATCATTCCCGGCACAATCTCTGTTAAACTTAATCCCACATCCACATGCATCCGGGCTGCACATGAGGGGTCGCCCGAGTCAAATCTCTTGGTTTCATTAATTCGTACCTCCACGTGCATCTGGGCTTCACATGAGGGGGAGTGTTAAACTTAATCCCACATCGCTCATCTTAGCCATCCAAGCTTGGTTAATATATTTTAGCCACCCAAGCTTGGTTAATATATTCTAGAGGTTACTCCAACTATTGCCAATTGGTTTTAGGTTGGAACCCTCCAACAAATCTAACAATCTCCCGTATAAGCCTCACAATCTCATCCTCAGTGGTGTTCATTTCAAGTGCCTTCATCCCAGGAACACTGTCTATCATCCCAATACTCTTAAGCGTCTCGACTCCAGTTGCGCCAAACGGCCCGTCGTGTCCACAAGAGCTCACGACAATCATGGTATCCATCACATTAGGGTCCTTCAACGACTGTGTGTCATGGTTCATCGACACCAAAGCCAAGTTTGTCACAACACCGCCGACTCTCCCTCCCTTCAATGAATGCTACCTATTTCAAGGACCACATGATGCATGACGTCTTGTGCACATTCAGGCCAAAATATGCTGTGTTAAAAGAAGAGCGTGCCACCTAGTGTTCCCTCTTTTTGGAAGTGGTAGGTTCATCATAGCTCCCGTGATTATGGATAATGTGCTTCTGGAAGCAAGTCCAGATAAACGACTGGCTTCACTTCCTCAAGAAAATGGTAATGCCAACAAATTTAAGCCTGTACCGCCTAATCGGCTATTCATCAGATGCTAATGTCCTGAACTCATGCAAATACAGGCACTTCCTACAATTCAGCAACAGTGAAAGAGGTGGACAAGAAAATAATCCAGTGGAAGCTTACACTACATCAGATAGGTTGGTGATACATGTTAATGATGAATGGAAATTGCCTAGTGATTCGTTATTTTGTAAGATTTCACTTCTGCTATTGGTCCATCTGTGTGATTCATGCATTAAGAACTGAATATTTAGGTCATATACCTCGTTTTCACGGTATCCGCTAGTTCTCATGTTGTGGTCCAAATTCCGATGGTAAAAAAAGTTATACACAATTAACAAAATTCGCCTATGCTTTGAATTCAAATGACAAAACCAGAATGCCATCTCATTAATAATTTAATTCAGAATTTGTGGGAATCCCCTCTGAAGTTTCCAAATTGTTGCAACATTTTTATGTTTGGACTTTGTATTCATGATACGTCTCGATGTGGCTCGCACTGACAGAACCCTAGTTTTCTACGAGAAGCTGGAAAATTTGTCAAATCTTCGGGATATTCTGGCTGTCTATGCCTGGTTGGCTGGTTTGATGCAGATGTTGGCTACTGTCAAGGTGTGTAGTAAGATGATCTGAACTCTTCCCCCTAATGTTTTCCCTTAAAAGCAATAATTTAACAAATTACTGGTTTGAGATACTCTTTCATGCATATGCCGACCAGGAATGAGCAATCTTTGCTCCCTAATGATAATTCTCCTTGACGATGAAGCAGATATATTTTGGTGCTTTGAACATTTAATGCGCTGACTGGTATGTTTTTATGCTTCCCACATGACCTATGATTCTTATTTAAAGCAGTCACTTGATATGAATGAGCCAAGAGGGAAATGGCACTATGAAACTATTAATCCGTAGACATGATATCATGGATAACATCTTATTCAAACAGAACATCACACCACTTGTCTCACAACCTGAGAAGGGACTGATAGACATGTTGAAATTTGTCACCATCACCTTGTTCCAGTAAATTTGAGGCTGCAATTGTTCAACTTGAGCACTATTTCTATGAATTGTTCTCAAAACCTGTTTTAGAAAAAAACCAACCAAACGGGGCCTAAGTCACCGAAATACATATTGTTTCAAGGTTTCTAACTTTCTGGAACAACAAAAGCTCCTGCCATCCAGCAAAATAGGTTAAAGAGTTTCCATGTTTCCGTTAGTTCAAGTAATGGCGAAAAAACTTGAAAAGATGTAGCTTCTCTTCCTGTAGCCTTTGTCCCACAGGTTTTACTTGTTGTCCTAGGTTGAATGTAGTGGACATGTTTTTTGTTTTTTTTGAAGTAGTGGAAATGTTCAAGTTTTAGGGCGATTAATTTCTCTGACCTGTCACTGATGAGGTTCTAGAGCAGATTATATGTCAATTTATTGTGAACTATTCCAGCTCCTTTGAGATTTAGTTACATTATGTATCTCCTTTTAAGTTTGATCTGTGTTTGTAAATATCAGTTGCATTCTGCATATCTACCTCAGTTTTATCAGTCATAGCTACTGCAATCAATGTTCCCTTTTCTTGATTGTAACTAAAGGTAACTGCTTATGATGTGCCTGCTGTTTGGAATTTTAAAGTGAGGAAATTTCAGATGCACTGAAAACTCTGTTGGGGTGGAGGCACAACTTAGTAATTTGGCATCGACTGCTCAAGTTATTGATCCAAAGCTTCATCAGCATTTAGGCAGTGCCTCTTTAACGCAGTATGCTCAATCCATAATCTTGTTTGTTTCCTGTGTTTCATTTAATAAAGTAGAGTTAATGAAGTTGCCTCCTATCTACAACTCTAAGCCACCACCTCCGCACTTTGTCATTCTCAGCTACCTGTCTTTCTTGTTTTGGAATGCAAAAATCTTGCTGAATGAAGTTACTCAGCAACAAAAGGGAAGGAAGATTTAGAGGGCCAGTGGAGAAGACATAAAAGATACTCCGTAGAAGGCTTGCTAATTCTGTTTAGCTTCAAACTTGTTGTGTCAATTCTTGATTGAGATATTGTAAGAGTACATTTTAACTTAGGCTGGAAAAGATAAACTTGTGGTAAAGTTAAGGAGTTTGCTCAAGATAGCTAGGTATGGCTGTTTCTTGCATTATTTCGCTGTCGCTAATGAGAGAAAATAAAAGAAAAGTAAGATGCGAGTTGACACAGATCATATTTACTAACTAATGCATTCTTGGTTTGTCAGTTGTCACTACTAGATTGTGGACCAAAGAGAGAAAGCAATTCTTGGTATGTGTTTATACCCTACATTTATGCAGGGACATCTAGGAAGAACATGGTTAAACCTTAGGACCTAGGAGATGGGACTTGTCCAGCCCAACTAAAATTTTCCGATCTTATTGTTTTCCTAATCATGTATGTTTCAGGAGGATATTTGTGAACCAAATAGACAGAAATCCAAGATTCAGCCAATTGTATGTTGACGAAAAACTTTTGTCTATGAATGAGCAAAAATGTTTAAGTTTGTCTCATTTGTTTATTCAGATACACATGCACTACTGCCCTCCTCTTTTCCTCCTAATTTAGCTCCTTATGCCCGGAGGAATACTGATAAAATCTAACCATTTAATAGGACACAATCCAGGAGTGACAATCACGTTACTGAATGACATAATTTGTTAAGGGTCAAAATCGTCTTTACTTCATTTTTATTGCTACGTTGGTCCATATCTGTCCGCACTATTATTTAGATTCTATTTAAAACTATGCATCACGAGTTCCTTTTCTTTCTTGGACACATGTTGATGAAATTGCTGGCTAAACTGGTATTGAAATACATGCTCTGGTCTTCTAACACAGAGACACTAGGTGGAGGAGACTATTTATTTGCTTTCCAGATGCTTATGGTTTTGTTTAGTTGAGGATTCAATTTTGGGGATTCATCGTACCTTTGGGAGGTATGATTCAATTACTCTCTCTTAGATCTTGCTAAAATACAAGATGAAATTACTTGAAGTGGAACCATATTCAGGGATTTTTAAGTTATTTTTAGGTATCCCTGGAGAAGAAATTTATGTTATGATTCTCCTGGGGTTTGGACTTTTCTCGTTTCTTGGCTTAGGGAATTATGTGTTCGCTTGTTTTCTTTGTTTCCTTATCTTAGAATTCACTGCTATTTAGGTCCTGCTCTGTATCAAAATATTGGTTCTGGTTGGCGGTAAAACTTGTTCTAGCGTTAGCCGTTCAGATAAGAGCTGTCTTAGACATCTACCGATCAAATAATACTTTTCTCATACATCAAGTCTTTGTCTGGATATGAATAGTCTGTGATATTGCAAGTCAAAACTTTGAAGGATTTCAGGTGCACAAGCAATCCTCAAACCGAATTCCAAGGTGCCTTGCCTACTTATAGACGTAGACACACTTCACAAACACAACACAACAAGGGCATCCTTACACACTAAATCGTGAAAAGCAACACTAATGCAAGCATGAGCATGGCAGATTTTTTTTGTATAATTTCATGAATGTCAGACTTTACTTCTATTAAAGGATTTTCCTCGTAGGACATGTTGGGGAGGGAACAAGAAGTGTCATTTACCCAAATTAGGAAAGTACATTTTCACTTTACCCGAAAACAAGTATGAAATTCCATCCTCAAACCAGAAGACGTGCACCAAGTGTTAGACAATTGACATGAAAGTCCAGGATTGTTGGTGTCCACCACTTGTCTAACAGAGTTTTAGTATTTTGATTTTGGTCTTCTTAATGAGTTTTTCTCACATTTCGGAACTTGTAAACAGATGATGTGGGCTCTGGAATATGACCCTGACATGTTCTCCATGCATGAGGATCCTGATTCAGTCACTGGAAAGTCGGAGGGATCTAGAGGAAAAGCCAAGTCAACACGGCAATGTGGGAAGTACGAGAGAGAAAAGTATGAGAAGTGGAGCGAAAGATGATGTGGCCCCACTACCCATTTCTGTGCTCCTTGTTGCCAGTGTCTTGAAAGCATGAAGTTACTGACAGAGGCCCGAGGCCTAGATGATGTAGTTAAGGTTAGTTCAGTGACTTCATGGCATTATGTATTCTATCTATGCAACTTGTTACAAAAATGGAGGCGACTGCCCATTGGGCTACTTTATCAGTTTGATAGACATATACTAACAATAATGTGCAAGGAACCTGCATAAGTCCTGACCTTATATCATTGTCTTGGCTTCTGGGGAAGTGTTATTGGTCTTCTCCTTTGCCCATTTATTTCATAAAGGCACTTATTGGAGTTCCTTTAGCTGGTTGAAAAAAGCTTCGCTCTCTACGAGCCACCCTTTCTCAAACCCCAAAAAATGTGGCCTAAACCTATCTTATTAGTCACTATATGCCAACATTGCACTCTTTTTTTTCATTTACCTAGCCAGCTATACAACAAATTTTTTATTTATGCTGTACAGAGTACACTTTTTTAGTGGCTGCATCTACCTAGTAGCCCAATGCCTTTTGATTTTACATTTCGATGTCAACAAACTTATGTGCTGCTCATTCTATTCATAGGATCCAAAATGTGTGATGAGATTTGCCCATAAGCCGTTTTGCATAGACCGAACTGTGAGATATAAAATGTTTAGTTGTATTTTGATGGGAAAATGACGGCCCAGGACGTGTTTTGATAATTAATACATTTTAAGGACATGTTAAGAACATTTGTTAATGAACAAAATGTCCTTGGCAGGTATTAATTATCAAAACGCATTCTTGGCCGTCATTTTCCCTATTTTGATCTTTATGTATAAAGAGTTGCACTTGCGAATGCAATGTTTCTTGTTTTGGAGTAGTTTATTCTAGTTAGTATATATCAACTCAACAAACACAGGACAAGAGAAGAATTTTAGATACATCATTGTCCGTATCCTAGCTTAGCTATTGCTGAATGGAAGCAGCCAGCCAAAGTAACTACAAGAAATCAAATTGTGCAATCATGAATTCGGATTACAATCTCCATTTTCTTTTGAGCCATTTTCCATTTTCCTGTTTGTTGTCTAAGATTGAAATTGGTTTAACTTTGTTGGCTCCATTGCTACGGGTGAAGAAGACGTGATGGCAAGCCTAAAGCTTCTTTTCTGAATAAAGCAATTGATGATTTGGTCTAGTCGTTCCGTTCAAAAATAAAAAAAAAAAATTTGGTCTAGTCAAGAAATAACATGATTATTTTGCATGACGCGAATTCATTTTGCAATAGGAGATACCTTAAGCTCAAAGTCTTGTAATCCACAGCAAAAACACAGTGGAATGATATGTTGCATAAGGGTTACCCTTAATATGGGGAAGGTGATAATGTTAGGCATGGGGTCAACTAAGGGCCTTCGGACAGCCTGATCCTTTCAAATTGTAAGAAAAAAATTGTGTAGATTGCATATTCTACTCCTATTTACTATCATATGTTTGTGGAATTGCTGATATGATCCAATTGAGTTGAATAAAAAAAATTGTACGTTGAAGGTGAAATATTGGAGTTAATTCTGCCTTTTATTAATCAATGAGACCAACATATAAGGCAACAGATTTAAGATATTTAAGTTTCAAAACGAAGTCAAAATTAGATGTGGTTTTTTACTGTATTTGATGATCCTAAACAAAAATAAGTTCGTAGTTTTCTTCCATTATTGCCTTGAATTTTATGTTTTTACTCAATGTAGTGCCATTGAGCATCGAGCTAATAATCTATAGTATATAGTCCTACAAGAATGTAATTGGCGTCAATTATTTCTACTGCTTAATAATCAATAAAGTTCTTTACCGATCGGCCAAAAAATTAAAAATAATTGAAGTTCTCTTCTTAACTCTCTTTACTATACCCAATGAAGAGTCGTTGAGTATCAGAGCTCAATAATAAACTAACAAAAGATTTGTATTTGGGCATTTGTATGAGGCAAACAAATAATAAGTTGGGGAATGATTTCTACACTCTTTTTTAACAACAAATTAAGAAAGTAACATTTCATTAATAATAAACAAAATATTACAAGAGAAAGGAAATAGATAAAACAACCCATGAAAACACAAAATGAAGTTGGCAATGTACCAAAATGCATAAAATAATTTCTACGCTCTCCTTTTATTAATTGACACTCTTCTTTTTGTTTTTTTATTCATGTGAATTTACTAAAAATCTTACACATCTTGAGTCACTTTTTTCATATGAAGAGCAATTTGACACTTTCATGTGAATAAAGAAAAAAAAAGGGAGCGTCAAGGAATAAAAATAGAGTGTCAACATTTTCGAACAACTATAACTTATCGATAACTTGTTCACTCCATTGATTAAATAATTGACTTTAGGAAATATTGAATTAACACTAGTTTTAATTGAGACTGTTCCCGCGTGGATGTACCTTTCACATCTGTCTTTTGCTTTTGTCCATAATACTTCTCCTCTCCCCTTTCCCTCCCTGTCTCCCTCTCGATCACACACATTAGGCCTGTTTACGCAGGGAGAAAAGGAAAGTTAATTACTACAATTAAGGCCTGTTTTAGTTCTAACGGACACACAAGTGCCTTGCTTATGTGGAACCCAAAACCAAACTCTACTACGGGTGTTTTTACTAAAAAAAAAATACTAGTAAAAATTTGTATTTTATCATCTCATTTTTACTAATAAATTTTTTTTACTCCCTCCGTTTTATTTTGGTTGTTCATTTTTGTTTTTCGTGTCATTTTTTTAACGCTTATATCTTCCAATTTACAATGTTTTTTATAATTTTGAAAATTTTGTATTATAGATCTAATCGAAAACTATCAAATAAGATTTATATTGCATATGTTTTGAGATTCATATTGGAAGATATAAGCGTTGAAAGAACAACACGAAAAACAAAAATGGGACAGAGAGAGTAGCATTTTATAATATCGTTTCCACTAACAAAAAAATTGTTGACAATTTTTTTTATTATAGTAACTTTACTCACAAATCTATTAACAATTTATCTATTACTGGAAACAACTTGATATTTCTCAACAACTTATTTACTAAAAAAAATACCGAACAACTTCTCAACCACAATTAAAATTATACAAAATTTTTACTACCGGAAACACTCCTACAAATAAATAAATTGGGCACCACAATTTATTCATTAAAAATCACAAATTGATTCAAAGCTTAACGTAAGAGTAAAAATCAATGAGAAAATAAGGGACGAGTTTTTGCAATGTAGAGATGAGGTGCAAAAATCTCAGGGGGTATATGCTATTGTTAGTGATAGGGGGAGAATAGTGAAATTTCAAAACTTCAGAGTTTGTGATAGGGGGAGAAGAGTGAAATTTCGAAACTTAAACTTCATCTCGGTCTCAAACAAGCGGGAAGCCGGAGAAATCTGTAAACGCAAAACCCTAAAATCTGAAAAATTAAAAACCCTACCCAGCCCTAGCCCTAGCCCTCGCCCTACCCACCCCTACAATGGAGCCGGATGCCCGTCGCATGGCCCTCGGAGATCGCGGAGATCGCTTGAGCGCTCTCCCAGAAGAGCTAGCCCTGAATATAATAGGTCGCCTCCCTACGAAGAGTGTGGTTGCTGTTGTGGTGTGCGTGAAGAAGTGGTACGATGCTGGGCTGTGGACTCAGGTTGAAGATCTTGATTTCAACCAACACTTGGTATTTGGAGAGGAGGATCCTATCGATGAGAACACGTTTTGCTCTTTCGTCGGTCGGGTGTTGAGCTTTCTTGCTGTGCCCGTTCGACGATTCAAGTTGGGCGCTTATTATATTGAACCAGATGTGATCGCCGGATGGATATCAGAGGCGGTGAGATTGGGTGCAGTAGAAATCGAGCTCGATTCTTACGAAACAGTACCTCTACCGGAGTCCTTGCTGTTGTCGACGACCGTACACACGCTGCGCCTTCACTCCCAGGTGACTATCCCTTTAGCCTTGCCAGAAAATATGTTTACCGGACTGCACACCCTCCGGTTGCAAAACCATTTTGATGATATGGATTTTCTGGGTGCAAATCTATTTCGTCGTATCCCTTCGCTCCATGAGCTGTACCTGGATGGATCAGTTTCGGAGGACGCTTCAGTGACGATACAGATTGTATTGCCTCAGCTCGAGAGGCTAGAGTTGAGTTTGGTTAGTCACGGAGACGCTGATGCTGAAATGGGTGAGTGTAGGGTTATACTCGATGCGCCGCGGCTGATGTACGTGTCCTTACATAGTGATTTCGAGGTTTCCTTTGAGGTTGTTGACTCTCCGATTGTGGTCACGGCACAACTACGTTTAGGAGTTTGTGCCCAGGGGAGGCAGGTTTTTGTGGACGAGGAGTATGGAGCGGAGGAGGATCGCGATATTGAAGAGGAGGAGGGGTATGCCTGGAGTGTTTTCAACCTGTTGAGCCGCCTGAGAAATGTTCAGACCTTGTCCCTTTCCGCGCCAACCCGTTGTGTGAGTTCTCTTTAATATAATATGTATAGGCTTTTCAAATTTGGTCATCAAAATCTTAAATGTGTTCCATGTTTATTTGTTAGGAAGAGAGAGAGACCCTAACTTTGGGGTGTAGTTCACTTTATGACTTTGGCCCTCGGGTTTTGCTAATCTATAGGCGTGCATAAAATGTATTCATACATATGATTCTCATGACAAACATTTTTTGGTAGGCTCTGTTCTACGCAGTTTTGGGGTCACTCAATTCGATAAGATGGTCCCATGTAGGCATGGTCTGGCTGATTTGATCAAAGCAAGCTTAGCATTCTGGGCAAAGTAAAAACTGGGATATTGATTAGTTCGCTGTTGGAGATTTGTAGAGATACTTTGTAGGACATATGCTCTTATGGAAAACCAAGGAATTTCATTTTCAGTTGGGACGTGAATATTCTTGTTTTTTTGCTGTCCATTGAAGTCTTAGCTGATGTTAGGTATCTATTTTTGCTTCGTCATTGTTTTGGATAGGAACTAAAGGGAGGGGTTGTTTATATTATATGGAGAGAGAGAGAGAGAGAGAGAGAGAGAGGGCTCGCCACTCTGTGACTTGGCCCTCAAGTTGATTACATTGGACGTTTGCTCATCTATATCCATAAGCATAAGTAAAATGTATTCTGATGTACGATTCTGTTAAACATTGTCCGATAGTATATGTTGCAGTTTTGTGTTCACTCGGGAAACCAAGAAACGTTGTGGCTTAAATGAGGTGGTGGGTCTCAAGAAGGCATAGTTGGGCTGATCTTATCAGCTTAGCATTCTGGTCAAAGTAAACTGGGATATTGATCAGTATGCTGTTGGATATTTGTAGAGGCACTTTGTAGGACATATCCTCTTACGGAAAAACCAAAGCAATTTAGAGCTGATGAGTTCCAATTTTTTGGCTGGACATACGAAATTTTTTGTTGTCATTTTACTTTTTCAGAAGTTTTAGATATCTATTTTTGCTGATCTCTCCATTTTATACTTTTAGTTCTGTTTTAAAAATATCTCCGCATGGCTTCACTGTGTTAGACACCCAAATTTCACTTTTCAGATAGTGAAAGTTAGCTGCTCATATTCCAGGAACAGTGAAATTTGGTCTTTTTTTCTCCATTCTTTTGGTGGTTAACTAGGATCTTGTTTGATAGATGTTGAAGACAGAAACCATTCTTTTGGTAGTTAACTAGGATCTTGTTTGATAGATGTTGAAGATAGAAAAGCATCACTTGTAGATGTGTGTAATATTTCCTTGTTGCGATTAATCTTATGTACATGTCCATAACATAGCAAAATCCTGTAAGGTGGATTTTTGACCAAATTTCCCGGGATGGATACTCTTTAATGCCATGGTACTAGCGGTTGTGAGATATGACTACATAAGTTTATAGGTCACATCATAACATACATATGTTTGGTTCATGATGAGAAAGTGTTTAAGACAGTGATAATCACAAAGATGAACAAGTGATTGAGTTATGTAAAGAGATGACGAGGTGGTAGATTAGTAAAATGAATCTCAAGAGCCAGAGATGGTGCAGGAGGCTCAGTTAAACAAAGAGCCAAAAAATTGTTATTGTAAAGTCGGAAATGGAGTAGGTAAAAGGAAGTGGTCACTTGGCCAGCCGTTATTATTATGCCCATTCTAATGTCATGTGCTTACTATGGTAGATAAATTGTTCCTGCGCCTCTTGCTTTATCAACTATGGAGCTGCTTGGTGGACTTCGTTCCTAGGCAGGATCCATGTCCCTTGTTGCTTTTATGCAAATGTTTCATGTTGTAAATTAGTGACGTGCAAGAGAGAAAGATCGATCTTCAGAAATGGGCTGTGGGGACTGGGAACTTTTGATTCCATAGACGAATTTAAAGATTTGTTTCTAGTGTGGGAATTTAGTTGGTGCGATGTCATAGTAAAGCTGATTCACCTTTCCCAGACCCCACACATGGTGAGCCTTGCACTCTGGTGCTTTTGCAAATGTAGATAATATGGATATTTCTACGTAGATAGGATGTGAAATGTTTTTTGCAGTTATTTGTGATGAAGTGCCCTCGTTTTTGGAAGCTGCTTTATAGATGATTTTGGTGTTGCGGCAGTATTGACGTACTTGTCTATAGCTAATCTTGAATGTGAGATTGTGCGGTGAATTTTGGCATCTTGTTCTGAAAAATGACATTGATAATGTGTCTCCTCTTCACCACATGTTGCACACCACATAGCATGCTTGTACAAGTTCTGAGATCTAGATGTTTTAAACTGAAATTAGTCACGGAGGTTATACACTTTTTATACCTTACTCGAAGCATCACTTGTAGATGGTGTGTATCCTGTAAGATGCATTTTTGACAAAATTTCCCATGACGGAGACTCGTCAATGCTATGGTACTAGCTGTTATGCGAGATATAAACTACATAAGTCTATGGTACACATTATAACATACATATGTTTAGTAAAATGAATCTCAAGAGCCGGAGATGGTGCAGGAGGCTCAATGAAAAAAGAGGCAAAAAAATTGCTATAGTGAAGTCAGAAATGGAGTAGATAATAGGAAGTGGTCACTTGGCCAGCGGTTAGTATGATGACCACTCTAATGTCATGTGCTTGTATTAACTATGGTAGATGAATAATGAATTGTTAGTGCGCCTCTTCCTTTATCAACTATGGACCTATGGTATGCAGTATGTTTGATGTCTGCAATTAAAGTGTCATGTAACGACTAATAAAAAGAAGTTTAACCGACTAGGAAGGGGAAAAACCAGTCAAAACTAAAGAAGAAGCATGGAAGAAAGAGAAAGTAAATGAGAAATGTAGCGTTTTAAAAACTAAGAGATGGGAGAGAAAAGAAAAGAGGGAGGAGGACTGCTGGTGATTAGTGACGTGAAAGGGAAAGGAGCATGGAGTGGGTAAAGAGATGAAGGGAAAGTAAATGCTATGGAGCTGCTTGTTGGATTTCTTTCCTAAGCAGGATCCATGTTCCTTGTTGCTTTTATGCAATTGTTTCAAGTTGTAGTTTAGTGACGTGCAAGAGAGAGAGACATCGATCTACAAAAATGGGCGGTGGGGGCTGGGAACTTTTGATTCATTTTGATGAATTTAAAAGTGTGTTTCAAGTGTGAGAATTTATTTGGTGCGGTGTTTTAGTAACACACTAATACAACCTTCCCAGACCCCACACATGGTGAGCCTTGCACTGGTTTTTTTTTTCCTTCTCTGGTGCTCTGGTGCTTCTGCAATTTGGATAGTTTGGATATTTCTTCGTACATAGGATGTGAAATGTCTTTGCAGTTATAATCTGAATATATCTTGTACCAGTTATTTGTGTGATGAAGTGCCCTGGTTATTTGAAGCTGCCTTGTAGATGATTTTGGTGTTTCAGCGGTACTAACGTATGTGTCTATAGCTAATCTTGAATGTGCGATTGTGCAGTGAATTTCGGCATCTTATTCTGAAAATGACATAGATAACGTGTCTCCTCTTCAGTCTTCACCACAAGTTGCACACCACATAGCATGCTTGTTCAAGTTCAATACATGCCTATATATTAGTACATGTCTTCGGTATATTGTGCAAAATCAATACACTTTTCCCTTCTTTTGTTGTACTCTGATTTTCCTTCGGAGGGTGATGCTGCATTAGGTTTTTGCTTTTCCTACCCATCTCTAGTTCACATAACTTTGTCCATTCTGCCATTTTTTTAATTCATGTCTCCAATTCAGGGTCTGTATACTTTTTTGTATTGTTGTGATCACTGATTATTGATTTCTCTATGGTCAACATGATGAAACCTTTCTTGCTTATGTGTAGGCGCTTAGTATTGCAGCTGCTTTTGGGCAGACATTGCCAATGTTTCCCAATTTGATCCAATTGGAGCTAGGCATTTCCTTTTGCTGTGGTTGGCTTTTTCCGTCCACAATTTTCCGTGACTCTCCCATCTTGGAGAGGATTGTGATTAGCAGCGATGTCTATCATGGAGCTGGTGGGGGAGGAGGGGAAGGGAATTGGCAATCTCCAACATGCCTTCCCAATTTGCTTGAGGAAGTTCAAATTTTGGATTTTGATAGATACGGGCGTGTGCAGCATTTTGTGGGCTATCTTGTCATGAATGCAAATGGGTTGAAGAGGCTAGTTTTTGGTTCCTGTGATTTGCCAGTCGAGCAGGAAAACCTGTTACGGGACAGTTTGGCTGGGAGGGGTTGTGAGGTGGTAGTTACCAAATAGTTAGTTTAGCTAAGTTTACAGTTTGTAAGGTTGTAAGAACTTAATGAAATAGGAATGGCAAATTTTGTATTTGGTTTGTATCGTTTTAGTTTGCTCGAAACAGAAAAACAATTAGTATGTTTTTGTTCAGTTGACATCCTTAACCTCCGCTGGTATCTCAGCTTTTGGTGCTATGGTGTGGGTGGTTCCATTGATTAGTAAGGTGTACTTTTGGAGCTTATGCTATTTGGTTAAATTCTCTTGCTTATGTCCGGACTGGAATATCTGCAAATTGGAAGTTCCAATCCTGCGCGAGATTCTAATCGGAGATTTTCTTTTATCTAATGTTATGATGTATTTTTTTTACCACGGAAAGTGAAGAATTTATTAACGAAAAGACCGGTCAAATGAC
>BPLS01031477.1:0-13804 GCA_019656275.1 Rhododendron kiyosumense
TCAAATATATTGTCTCTAGAACCGGCCCATATATATATATATATATATATATATATATAAAACTTTTTAGAATGGACTTAGCTTCTTTGCGGTTTCAAATGGGAGTGTAGTGTGCAATTCATGTATGTCCGAATTTCTCCTCAATGATCTGTTCCATTCATATAAAATCTCTTTCACCGAGCAAAAATAACAAACAAAATGCAGGTGGCCATCGCCATTCTTGTCTGACATTTTCAACTGAAAAAAGATGCATACATGAGCTCAAAGGGTAACTCCCAATCCGGTGATCGCACAATAGGTGGAGAAGTGAGACTTAGCTTCAACGTGGTGAAAGCAGCCTCGCAAGCAGGCGTCCACTCAAACGGCACATCCTTAGCGAGCAAATGACACAATGGCCGGGCGATGGCACTAAAATCTTTTATGAACCTCCGATAGAAACCGGCATGCCCCAAGAAAGATCGGATATCTTTTAAACACTTAGGAGTCGGAAGATTTCCGATCAAGCCAATCTTTGCCCGATCCACTTCGATGCCCCGTGAGGAAACAATATGGCCAAGCACAATGCCTTCGGTCACCATAAAGTGACACTTTTCCCAATTGAGCACTAGGTTCTTTTCCTCGCACCGGGCTAGCACGAGCTCCAAATTCGCAAGACAGGTCTCAAATGAATCACCGAAAACAGAGAAGTCATCCATGAAAACCTCCATAATTTTCTCCACCATGTCGCTGAAAAGGCCCATGATACATCGAGAGAAAGTACCGGGGGCGTTGCAAAGCCCGAACGGCATTCGACGATACACAAAAGTCCCGAATGGGCACGTGAAAGTAGTCTTTTCCTGGTCCTCCAATGCCACCTCAATCTGATTGTACCCGGAGTAACCATCCAAAAAGCAGTAAAACTTGTGGCCCGCCACCCTTTCTAAGATTTGATCAATAAACGGAAGAGGGGAATGGTCCTTTCTCGTACTTGCATTTAACTTCCGGTAATCGATACACACCCGCCAACCGGTTTGAACACGCGTTGGGATGAGCTCATCCTTGTCGTTTCGCACCACCGTCACCCCGGACTTCTTCGGAACCACTTGAATCGGGCTCACCCATTTCGAATCTGCTATCGGATAGATAATACCCACATCCAACAGTTTAAGCACTTCCGCTCGCACGACATCCTTCATAATCGGATTTAATCGCCGTTGAAGTTGGCGAGAGGGTTTAACATCCTCTTCAAGGTAGATGTGGTGAGAGCAAAGGGAGGCATCAATGCCTTGAATATCAGCTATAGACCACCCGATGGCCTTTGGATACTTCCGTAACTTAGATAGCAAGCGCAACTCTTGGGCTTCAATGAGGGCGGAAGAGATCACGACGGGGTAAGTCTGGCCTTCGCCAAGATAGGCATACTTGAGTGTATCCGGTAAGGGTTTGAGATCAAGTGCCGGAGGTTCCAGGCTCGACGGAACGGCTCGCTTCTCAATGGGCGGGAGCTCCTCAAATTTCGGAACCCACGGGTTTATAGCACACACCTCTTCCTCATCTAATAATGAGCACAAGTAAGCGACGTCGGGGGCGTCAAGAAAATCAGCCTCAGCAGAAGTAAGCGCCAATTCTAACTCATCTTTGCAAAGAAACTCATGGACATGGTCTTGAACAAGTGCATCAATCATGCTGACTCCACACACATCCTCATCATCGCCCAATTGGCTACCGATATGGAACATGTTGACCTGCATCTTCATGTTGCCAAAACTCATGTTGAGTCGGCCATCCCGGCAATGAATAACTGCATCCGACGTCGCTAGAAACGGCCGGCCAAGAATGATCGGGACAGATGATTAGGCCGCCGGTACCGGACACGTGTCTAGAACCACAAAGTCCACCGGGTACACAAATTGGTCCACTTGTACAAGCACATCTTCCACCATCCCCTTTGGAACTCGGATACTCCGATCCGCCAATTGTAAGGTCACCCGAGTTGGTTTCATTTCCCCCAACCCAAGTTGTTGATACACTGAGAACGGTAGGAGGTTCACGCTTGCGCCCAAATCAAGAAGTGCTTTTTCAACAACCTTGCCCCCGATAGTAATGGATATCGTTGGACACCCCAGATCGTTATACTTGGGCGGAAGGGTCGATTGGAAGAGTGAGCTCACTTGCTCGGTTAAGAACACTTTCTTTTGCACTTAGAGCTGCCGTTTATGAGTGCACAACTCTTTCAAAAATTTGGCGTAGGATGGAATCTGCTTGATAGCATCGAGCAAAGGCAAATTAACCTGCACTTTCTGAAGCACTTCGTAGATATCGCTGTTCAGATTTGGTTTGGCCGGCGTCCTCAGGCGATTTGGAAATGGAGCGGGCACATTGAAAACTGGTGGAGCAGCGTTCTCTTTTGCCTTGCCCTTTTCTTTGGCAGTAGGGGCTTGCTCGGGCGAGTCCTCATCGGATAGAGTCGCTTTGGCCGGTGCCACAAAGGGTAGCAAGATAGGGGCAACCGGCGGTTCCACTAGGGCGTTGTCAACCGTTTTACCACTTCTCAATGAAATAATGGCCTTTGCTTGCTCGGGGAAAGTCACCGAAGAGCTTTGCGCAAAATGTTGGCCTTAGGGGTTGGGTTGAGGTTGCGTAGGAAGTTTCCCTTTCTCTTGTTGCAAAATGCCAATGGCCGTTCTCAGTTTACCCACTTGGTTACGGATGTCATTCATGGCTTGGGCAGTTTGCTCGTTGGTGGTAGTTTGCGCCTGACAGAAAGCATTCAAGATATCCTCCAAAGAACGACGCGGAGGCGGTGCTTGATGTTGCGGAAATTGGTTTTGCCCTTGAAATTCGCCCGGTGGTATGAATCCCGGCGGGCCTTGAGTTGTAGGAAAACGAGGCGGACCTTGAAATTGTGGCTGCCTCCAATTTTGATTCTGAGCGGGAGGCGGAGCATGTGAAGTTGAAGAAGTTCCCATCTCATTCGGGTTGCTCCAACGGAAAGTCGGATTAGACCTCAACCCCGGATTATAAGTGTTGGAGTAAGGATCCCATCTTTGATTTAATGCACATACCTCCTCGGGAAGTTGATTATAGTGCTGACGGAGGGTAGGGATGGTATGACAATTGTCGGTCGAATGACCCGTTGTCTCACAAATAATGCACACCTCCTCTACTTGCCGAACCTCTTTCACTTCCTTCACTTGGGCTGAGTCTAACTTCATTTTATCCAATTTCAGGGACAGCTCTTCCAACCTTGTCTCAAGTCCATTGTGCTCGTTCACTGAAAACTTACCAGAACCTCCTGGGCCTTGGTTTCTCATTGCTTGCTCGCCCGGATCAATGTACTGCCACGTTTGGGCCCGTTCTGCCAAGGCGTCCAAAAATTCCCAAGCGGCCTCCGGGTCTTTGCCCATGAAATCTCCACTCCCCATAGTATCAAGGAGCTGCTTGGAATCCCGATCACAACCCAAGTAGAAATAGTTGATTACTTGGTACATGGGAAAATTGTGATGTGGCACCGCGGCAAGTATGTCTTTGTATCGCTCCCACAGCTTGTAAAAGACTTCCCCCTCCTTCTGCTTGAAATTCTGAATTTGGTCCATAAGGAGCTTGGTTCGGCTGACGGGAAAGAACTTGGTGGTGAACACGTCTTGCACTTCCCCCCATGTGAGTAAAGAGCGGGGCTTCAATGAATGGAACCACTGCTTGGCTTTATCCTTGAGCGAGAAGGGAAATAATTTCAGGCGGGCTTGATCTAGCTGTCCCGGCCCAGTAACAAAGGTGCTTACGATTGTCTCAAACTCCCGAATGTGAGCATAAGGATCCTCCAATTCCCGCCCCCGAAATTCTGGTATAACCCTATGATACTCTGGCTTGAAAGCAAAAGCGTTGGCGGCAGTGCAAGTAAGAACGGCTATGGGGGAGACATGTGGACCCCTTTCTGGTGTTAAGTAATCACGCAAGGTACGAGCAGCTGGTTGATCTGCCATTGGGCTTAATGGAGGCGATAACTCACGAGATGCAGAGCGATGTAGCCGGTTCGATAGAGGACTACGATAAATATTGAGCATACAACCTGCACAAACCAATTAAGCAGACTAGAGGGGCTATGCCGCCGCCTCGTTCACAAACAGTCTCGTGGGGTTATGCCACCACCACGGCTAGGTAAATATACAATAATAAAGTAACAATTGAAAATGAAATTGATGCTCGATTAGCTTCGTTAAACCTCAAGTCGAATTGGTGGCTCGGTTAGAGGTATCCGCTAAGTCGAGTTCAACGTACTCAAAAGAAAAGTAAACGGAGTACTTACAATGATTTGTCGTTCCTCCAAATAAGCTATAGAAAGAAAGTCCCCGGCAACGGCGCCAAAAATGCTTAGCCTTCAACTTTGCCTTCAAATAAGGTTGAATAGAAACCCCAAGCGTAGGGCTAGATTGACGGTAGCATAGTAAACCAGTAAGACCGGGATCGTACCACAGGGAATTCGAAAGATAGCTTAGACGGATTGTAGGTTAAAGGTGAATACGGCGTTCAAGGCGGCCAACTTGGTGAAGCTTTGAAACGGTGAAGATTGCTAAGGCAAAAGACTAGGTAAAACGCTTTGATTGACTTAAAGAAGCAAGTCTAAGGATCTTGTAACCCTTGACTAAGGCCGTTACCGATTCTCAATAAAACTCAGGCGAGAGTCACGACCGCGTGCTCACGCCCGGAAAATTTAGCGTCAAAGACTACGTTTCAAGAAAAATATAATTTAACGGAGGCAAACCAACTTGTTAGGCGAATTTATCGAAAACATAGGAGGCCACGAGCCCTCGGCGAGCCATTTGCCAAGACCGCTTGGCAAACGCCTTACCGAGTAGTTAACACCCCTTGCTTAGACCAAAAATGCAAGTTAAGCTCTATACCGTAAATCATGAGTTAAAGTCCGAAGATTCGAGAACCAAGTAACTACCTAAGTCTTCGGGAAAGATTATCCCGAGACTTGGCCAAACGACTACTCACACATACTTAAAGCATAAAACGAAGCATGAAAACGAGACATAGAATTTAGCCGATGAAAACGAAAACAAACTTGATTTAACAAAGGATCTAGTCCGCGGCTACAACATTAACAAACGGAAAAACAAAGGACGAAACTTACTTGCTTGAGTTCTTGAGAGAATTAACTTAAAAGCTTCAAAGACATTAATGGAGTTCTAACAACCAAAAAAAACTTAAAGAGATATTTTCCTAGCTAGTGAATAAGAGAGAGAAGGAGAGATATATATCCTCTCACTGCCCCAGTACACAAATATCCCAAAACAGGCCAAAAATGGCAACTATACCACTAATGGAAAGTTCAAAAAGTAGCAAAATATCTGCACAAAATAACTTGTATCGATACAGTAATTAATCTGTATCGATACTAGTGCTTTACGGGCAAAATCCAAATGCTCTGTTTCCATTTTGTATCGATACAGCAATTACACCCGTATCGATACCGCCTGCTTATTCTCTGCTTCCCAAGCCGTGGCCTTGGCTGGTCCACTTGCAGCCTCCTAGCTCACCCGACCCAACATGCCGCCTCTCTTGAGTCGCCTTGGCGCGAGTTCCACCGGGCAGAGACACCCGGTCTTGCTTGGGGCTTGGCTTGCTATCATAAAACGGTGTTTTAAACAACGTTTATCCTGAAATCATAAACAAACCACCTCACGAGCAAAATTGAAAAGAAAACGTCAAAGAGAACATAAAAACGCCACTAACTAGTGGCGTAAGACACCCCGATTGGACAATCTTGGGTGCTTATCACGTCCCACATGCCTCCTATATTGAGACGGGTCTCTACGCAATTCACCTTCATCCGAGAGCTTTATGTTTTGTTCCATGAGAAAGTTTATAGGTTTGGTGCCAAAAAAACCACCATCCTTTAGAATTTACAAAGTGTATTTCCTTTGTGAGATGGAAATACCTTTATTTGAGCGAGAGACTACCTTTATTTGAGCGAGAGACTTCAATGCCTAGGAAATACTTCAAATCACCCAAGTCTTTAATCCGGAAACGACTATGCAAGAATTGCTTAAGATTAGATATAGCAGTGAGGTCATTACCCTTAATAAGAATGTCATCAACATATATCAATAAAGCAGTAAACATTTTGCCTTTCCGACATGTGAACAAGGAATAATCTGCTTTGGATTGAACAAAACTAGCAGCTTGGATAGCACTAGAAAACTTGGCAAACCATTGACGGGAAGCTTGCTTTAAACCATATAACGACTTGTTGAGGCGACACACAGTGTTCTCCCTCTGTCGCTGAAGACCAGGAGGTGAAGACATATAAATTTCCTCATGGAGATCCCCATGAAGAAAAGCATTGTGGACATCAAGCTGGTGAAGAGACCAATTCTCGGCAGATGCTAGAGCCAATAAACAACGAACAATAATCATTTTAGCAGTGGGTGAAAAAGTATCATGATAATCTATACCTTCTTCCTGCGTGTAACCTTTCGCCACCAAGTGAGCTTTGTAACGCTCAATGGTGCCATCAGAGTGACGTTTGATTTTAAAAACCCATCGACAACCAATAGGCTTTTTGCCAGGAGGAAGAGAAGTGAGAGACTAAGTATGGTTGGCCTCCAAAGCGGCCAATTCAGATTGCATTGTTGTTTGCCAGTGGAGATGTAAAGATGCTTCACTATAAGATGTAGGCTCAACATCTTGACTTATAGTAGCAATAAAGGATTGATATGATGGTAAGCAACGATGATAAGAGATGAAATTACAAAGAGGATACCGCGTACCTTTTTGTGGATTGGACGACAAAGGCAACAATGGTTTGGGAGACGTCACTTGGTTGCAAACATAATCTCGTAAAGCTGGAGGGGGGACATGAAGACGTTGGGAACGGTGCAATGCTGGTGCGGGGGGGGGGTGGACTAGTTGGAGGGGATAGTATAGGACTAATGGGAGAGGGTTGAATAGAAGACTCAGAAGGAGGAACCGAATCGGGTGGCGAATGGGGCTGCACGGGTGAAAACATGTCAGAAAGGGGAGGATCAAACACATAATGAGGAATTACAGGTGCTGAATTTTTGGGATGTAGAAGGAATGGAGGAAGGAGAAGCATAGGGAAAAATATTTTCATGAAAAACAACATCACGGCTAGAAAGGATTTTATGGGTGGTAAGGTCATAGAGCTTGTAAGCTTTTTGTCCAGATGGGTAACCAATAAAAGGACAACGTTGGGCGCGAGGGGCGAACTTATGAGGAACATGCACAACAGTCGCATATGCAAGACACCCGAAAACCCGAAGATGAGAGTAAGAAGGGACCTTCCCATAAAGTCGTTCAAAAGGCATTTGTCGAGAAAGAAGTGGTGTGGGCAACCGATTAATGAGGACGGCAGTGAGAACACATTCCGCCCAAAAATGCAAAGGAAGATTGGCTTGAAAACGAAGTGCTCGAGCGGACGCAAGAATATGGCCATGTTTACGCTCTACCACCCCATTTTGTTGAGGCGTATCAGTGCAAGTATGTTGAAAATTGGTGCCATTTTTGTCAAAAAAATCCATCATAGAATAGAATTCCCTTCCATTATCATCCTGAAGATTTGCTATAGAGGCATTGAACTGTGTTTGAGCAAAAGAAAAAAAATTGGCAAGTAAACCTTGTGTTTCACTTTTCAATTGCATAAAAAATACCCATGTAAATCTAGAATAGTCATCCACAATTGTCAAAAAATATTTATCACCAGCAAGAGAGGCAACTCTGTAAGGGCCCCAAATGTCACAATGAATTAGTTCGAAAGGTCTAACGGATGAAATTGAACTAACAGAAAACCTACTCTGTTTTGCAAGTGCACAAACATCACAAGCATTATTTGGCTTGAACGGGAAATTTAACAATTGTTTTGACATAAAATCTAATTGAGAGGAAGATAAATGTCACAATCGACGATGCCACAAGTCGGTGGTGGAGATGACATGAGAACAGGATGAACGGCTAACAATTGTTGTGGAGGGGCGGCTATTAGGTTGTGGTGTCTCTGACGCCAACGCAACCAAATAATAAGTCCGCCTTGTTGTTTACCCAAACCAGTCGTCATCCTCGTCGTCAAGTCCTGCAAAATACACCAAGTAGGAAAAAAAGTGATGGAACAATTGAGGCTTCTTGTAATTCGACTCACAGACATCAAATCCACCTTAAAAGATGGTACACCAAGCACATTTTTCAAAGAAATATCTGAATTCACGGGTAGAGTCCCAGTAGATGTAATCGGAGCTTGTTCTCCACTTGGCATAACAACCGGCGGCAAAAAAGTGTTCTTAGCATTGTCGACAAGTAAATTTGGAGATGAAGTAATATGATCAGTTGCACTACTATCGATAATTAATCGATGGAGGCGCAACGGTGCTTGTGACAAACCTGATGAAGTACCAGCAGCAGTAGCCTTAGGGTTGGCAGATTGCGGTGTCCCTTTGCTGTTCATGATGGATAATATTTGCTGGAATTGAAAATCAGTTAGCCCACTTATCACTGACTGCATCTCCTGCACGGTTGGACCCTCCTTGACATTATTGGCCGAAGACGGTTGGCTATTGTTGGGCTTAGAACGATTGCTTCCTTGATTGAACCTGTTGGATTTATTTTTTGGGTGTCCTGGCAGATACCCATTCAATTTCCAACATGTTTCTCGCACATGATGGTCTTGATCACAGAAAGAGCAATGCAATGGTTTGTGATTAAATGAGTTGAAACGCGAAGAAGAACCTTGTGTTTGTTTCACAACCAAGGCTGCCGATTCATCCCTTTGAACAGCCATGGCTGCGGTCTCCATTACGTCACGTGTAGCGCCCAGGCTTCGCTGCTTCTCTTCTTGCATGATGGAAGAGTAAGCCTTAGTAACATCAGGCAGTGGATTCATCAATAGGATGTGGCCTCGGATTCCACTGTAGGACTCGTTGAGTCCCATGAGAAATTGCATCAATTTACGTCTCTTATGGTCTGCCCCACAAGAACAAATGGTGTTATTGTAAGAACCCAGTTCATCCCATAGTCCTTTCAGCTTTGTGTAGTAAGCCGCAACAGTCATCTGATCCTGAGAGAGACAAGAGATGTCCCTCTCAATCTAAAAAATACGAGGCGCATTGCTCTGAGAAAAACGATCGCGAAGGTCTTCCCATACCTCCTAGGCAGTGGCTGAATATATAACGCTGTCTGCAAGATCCGGTGTGAGTGAATTGAGGATCCAAGAGAGGATCATATCATTGCATCTTCTCCAGGCTGCATGGTCATCTGGTTTGTTCTTGGCGGACGGCGCAGTGATGGTACCATCTGTGAAACCCAACTTAGTTTTGGCGTTCAAGGAGATGGTCATAGCTCGACACTAGGTCGAATAATTATCCCCATTAAGGGGTTTGGAAACAAGCACCATTCCAGGATGATCCGAATGGTGAAGGAAATAAGGATTGGCAGCTTCATGCTTGCTTTCATTCGAAGGGGATTCGGTCACCATTGTAGTGAATACGGTGATAAAATGGGTGTTTAGGCAAAAATAAAAAGACAGAGAGCTAGGGTATTTCAACCTGCTCTGATACCATGTAAAGAAATGAAAAAAAATATTTTGTCTTCAGAAAGATTGATTTCATTGAAGGGGAAATTACTGTAACCCCCTATAACTACCACCCGGTCACACTTTACCCCCTTTAACTATAAAATTCAATACTTAACCCCCTTAACTACCAATTGTTTACCAGATGAACCTTCCGTTTGCAATCTGCTAAGTATTTGGATGGAAAGTGCTGCCACGTTTACTAGAACTCAATTATTGCACCAGTTTGCCCTCATCTCCCCTTTTTATATAAAAATGCTACTTCCAATTCCATTTCTCCATTTCAATCTCTCTCAGATCAAAAATCTCTCTCTCTCTCTCTCTGTTTCAATCATAGCTTCTCCACAGCCAATCAAAATCGCAGTCACGGCACCGGATCTCGGATAGAACTAGGGTCTGGAGTTTCAGCTCGGTGTCGAAACACTTCGCTTTCGAAGCAGTGTGTTCGGATTCGGCGGGGAGGGAGAGGGGTACAATGACGGTCAGGGTTTTGAGGAAGGGGAAACCGAAGACGGCAGTGTTGATCTTGGAAATCCTGGCGGCTGCTGCTTGCGACGGTTGATTTTGAAACGACGACGACGAGGTTAGAGTTGCCCTAACCAAATTCTAGAGATTTGTTGCCATTACGAGCGTCTCCAAGAACACCTGCTCCCACCGCCGCGGCAAACTGGAAGAAGAAAGATGGTGGTGCTGAGGTCATGGGGCGCCTTCATCGAGAATTTCTCGAGCATGTTCTAGAATCAGGATTGTGGTTTGAAGACTTCAATCCGTTTTGATTTTTGCAAAATTTAGTCCCCTGTGTGTTTGTATGTTTGCACTTTTATTATCTTTGAATTGACTAAAAGCCAATTTCAACTTAACTGTGCATAAGTGTATGTGTGTGGCATTGATCTGCAAGATGGCAGGGTTATGGTATACCTATATCTTCTGGGTTTGTTGGGTTTTTCCCCGGTGAAGCGGTGATGGCTTGGGTTTGGTTGTGTGAGATGTGGTGGCGGCTTATGTTAGGAAGGGAGTGGTTTTGGAAAGAAGACCGAGCCTTGGACAATGGTGTCCTATTCGTATTGGCCAAAATGGGAATTTCACAATTTTCGTTAACGGCATCTATAATATTTGGGATTTACATAGTTAGAGGGGGTTAAGTGTTGAGTTGTATAGTTAGAGGGGATAAAGTGCTAACAGGTGTTAGTTAAAGGGGGTTAAATGTAATTTACCCTTCATTGAATGAGAGAGCATAACTTTATACAAGAGAATTCCTACGCTAGTTTAGGAATCTAAATCATAGAAAAGAATTTACAGCTCATACTATTAATATATTTGTTTCCTAATCTATCCCATGATTAGTGGGATATAATTGATCTTCTCAACAATATTCGATAATTTTGCACGCTAAAGTCCAACTCTGAGGCAACAATTGGTGTCGCCAATAGGCTACTTTTTGGCGACGCAAAACACGTCGGCAAAGGTGTAATACGTTTGCCACATTAACCATGCTTTCACCGACGCAAAGCGCGTCGCCAAATCTATTGCCTTTTGGCGACAGAGGTGTTTGTGTCGGCAAATACTATTGCCGACATAGCAACGGCGACAGCATGCCGACGCAAGGACTTGCGTCGCCAAAACCCTTTGCCGACGCAAATAAGCCTTTGCCGACATACTATTGTGTGTCGCTAGAACCGAATTTTGTTGTAGTGATAGTTAGAGGGGGTTAAGTGTTGAGTTTTATAGTTAGAGGGGGTAAAGTGCTAACAGGTGTTAGTTAAAGGGGGTTAAATGTAATTTACCCTTCATTGAATGAGAGAGCCTAACTTTATACAAGAGAATTCCTACGCAAGTTTAGGAATCTAAATCATAGAAGAGAATTTACAGCTCATACAATTAATATATTTGTTTCCTAATCTATCCCATGACTAGTGGGATATAATTGATCTTCTCAATAATATTTGATCATTTTGCACGCTAAAGTCCAACCCTGTATTTGTTTATTGTTTTCTTGTTTAAAAAACTAGTCATTGCTTAGGCCTTACGCGATAATCAACGACTCTTGTACAGTATGATTGATGTTATATTATTTTGTAAGGGAAATATGTATACACTACTACAATAAACCATAAAGATCACAGCTATTGACCGTGATTATAAGTTTTTCATCACACTCTTGCTACCGTGATGGATTTGAGTGTGATTGTAAGTCACTCTATTTTATCACGGTTATAAACCGTGATTGAAAAAGAGAAACAATCACGGTCAAAAGGTGTGATCGTTTCTCTTTTATCACGGTTATAAGCCGTGATTGTTTCTCTTGGGCGTGATCATTTCTCTTTTATGGGTGTGATTGTATGTGACTTTAGATCACGGTCTATAACCGTGATAGAAAGTTTAAAATGATTACACTACCATAAACTGAGATGAAAAACTTGTATTTACTAGACCAACTTTTCTTGTCATTGCTAAGTTTCGAACCCAAGCACTCTTGGTTGATTTCCCAAGCCCTTACCACCAAGCTAACCAAGAACTTCTGTTAGATTATGAAAACAAAAATATTTATACTTACTTCCTAAAGTGAGAAAAAAAAATTTCTCTTAAAATTTGCTGAATTTTTTGGAATGCAATTAACATGATATAAAAATTTATAAAAATACATATATAAACATTGTTTAAAAAAATTTTAAAATATGACAGCAGATTTTTTTCCAATCAAAATTAGTTGTTGTCACCAAAAGATTTTCTTGGAGCGAAAAATTTAGTTTTAGCTAGTAAATTTAGTTGACAATAGTCTTTTTGTTATAGTGTGCACTTTGTATTTTTAAAAAAATTATCACAACATGCAGATTGTAACATTATGGACAAACTTAAATTTTTTTTTTTATAAACTAACCATTTCATATGGATTTTGTGTTTATATTGAATTTCAATTTCAATAGTGGCTTCTCCATCCCTCTAACAACCAATTACTAACCTCATCAACAAAAAAATCCTTAAGGTAGCAGTTTTTCACCTTAGCTTTCACCGTCTTCATGATTCCTTGGTTTAGGGGAAGTTGCCTGAACCTGGCCCACTGAGCCCGAATTTGCCATTGTTTCTATGTCTCTGGCCTTCGAACTCTCTCCAATCCTTCACTCGTGATGATTCCCAGAATCTCATTCCCCAAAATTTTCCTCTCAAACAACATCCTCTCATTTTCGTGCCGCACATTGGCCTCAAACATGGCAAACAATGCAAAGTAGTGGAATAAAGCCTCGCGGAACTGGGAGATGAAAAATGGGGAATTATAAGTTGCATTGACTATCGAATGGATGAACATATCCGAATTAATCCTCCTGAATAAGCTAAGAACACAGCATTGCACAGACTGTGCTCCATAAGTGTGTCGTCGAGTAGGTACATCAGCTGAAACGAACAGTTGACAATAAGCACTTCACCTTTCTCAATTCCCAAAGTTTTTTATCACACTACAAGAGTGAGGTCATTTCTCTTTTATCTCGCCACAAGAGCGAAATCTTTTATCTCATTCTTTTTCTCCCTAAAAACTTTTATCACACCACAATGGTGAGATCTTTTCTCTTTTTTATCACGCCACAAGGGTGAGGTCTTTTTTCTTTTATCTCGCCACAAGAGCGAGATCTTTTATCTCATTTTTTTCCGCCCTAAAATCTTTTATCACTCCGCAAGAGTGAGGTTGTTTTTCTTTTATCTCACCGCAAGAGCGAGTTCTTTTATTTTGCACTAAAACCCACTTTTTATCTCAGTTTTGGACTTAAACTAAGATAAAAAAATTTAAGCACCACTTTTTATCACGCTTTCATTGAAACCGTGATCTTTGTGAATGTTCTTAGTGTGACGCATATTTATTATTGTAGTAGTGAATGCAAAGTAGTGGAATAAAGCCTCGCGGAACTGGGAGATGAAAAATGGGGAATTATAAGTTGCATTGACTATCGAATGGATGAACATATCCGAATTAATCCTCCTGAATAAGCTAAGAACACTGCATCGCACAGACTGTGCTCCATAAGTGTGTCGTCGAGTAGGTACATCAGCTGAAACGAACAGTTGACAATAAGCACTTCACCTTTCTCAATTCCCAAAGTTTTTTATCACACTACAAGAGTGAGGTCATTTCTCTTTTATCTTGCCACAAGAGCGAGATCTTTTATCTCATTCTTTTTCTCCCTAAAAACTTTTATCACACCACAATGGTGAGATCTTTTCTCTTTTTTATCACGCCACAAGGGTGAG
>BPLS01031477.1:15399-30185 GCA_019656275.1 Rhododendron kiyosumense
TAGTACATGTAATCTTTACGTAAGGGCCACCACCCTTTATCATTTTTTATGCATATATATAGGATCGATCCCCCCTATGAGAGTATACATGAGGCCAAAAAGCCACCGTACGAAGAGCGCTGAGGGATCATGGGCATGGAAGAAGGCTCATCCCCTTGCGATGGAGGGGCTCAGGCCGCGCAGGCCTTCGATCGCAAGCAGCAGCGTGGTGGTTGGATCACTTTTCCGTTCATCATAGGTTCTGAGATCTTCTCTTCCCGCCGCCCCCCCCCCCCCCCCTCCTTCTCTTCCTCTGTGTATTACTACCAATGAATATTCACGTATATGAGCTAGCTTGCAGCTTTGCATATCCCACTGATGGTTGGAGAGAGGAATTTAGTACACTATAACAAAAAAATTCACACAATCTTCATTTCCGTAGTTACAAAAAATCAAAAACACAAATCGTCTCACGCATCACACACAGTACATAGTGGGGGAAATCCATCCTTCGGGTTACCCGAGTCTCTCTCTCTCTCTCTCTCTCTCCTGTCTCTTTCTCTTCTCTCTCCTTTCCTACGTACTCCCTCCATCCTTTTTTAAAATATCTCATTTCGTAACTTCAACTTATTAAGAAAATATCATCATTACAGTTTCGCATCAATTTTTACATCCATTTTTCTATTTACCCTGTATGGAGACATCATAATTTTATTTTTACTCACTAACTTTTTAAAATGGAATATATTTTTAGGGGCAATCTGAAAAATATACCAACTTTTACCTACTAACTTTATAAAATAAATATTTATTAAGAGACAGCTTAAAATAAAATACTGCATTTTAAAAAGGGGACGGAAGGAGTATTACAATACGTTAATCATTTTGTAAACCTCAACCACATAAATCAACCTCGAGATTAAGGCCCCAACTACCTCCTTAAGTTGGCTGACCCCCCTCTTCAATGCCAAACCCTTCCTTGTTCTTCAACATCCGTCACACAAAAACCCTACCACATTCAAGCTTTTACTCAAATAACATCCACACCCATGCGAAAGATGTATAAGGTTTATCGTATTACTAGGTTATAGAATGATACTTGACTTTTTCTATACGAAAGAGAATATAAAGTAAAAAAAATCCATGGTTAGAATTAAAAAAAAAAAAAACACTGAAATAATAAGCTTAAACTTCTTGTATATATGTTTTTTTTTTTTTTTTGGGTCGAAAAGAAAACATCTTGTCGGGCATATGATTGTCAAGGTCTATGGGTGTCAACATAGTTGAGATGTTCGACTCCTCGTTGTGATGCCGTTTTTTCCTATGTCCCCTTTAATCGTTGTATCCTATTCAATGATTTAATAAAATTTTGCTTTTGCCGATAACAAAATAGAAAAGAAAACTTCTTGTATGTTATAGTAACTTATTTTGTAATTTTAGTGATTTTAAAGCTTCATATTGTAATATTTTAAATTTTTCGTTAAAAGGAATAAAGAAATATCATCTAAGATATAAAAGAAAAGTCAATTTAGCTTAATCTAAGCTAACCATCAACTAATTTCAGAGGTGTTTTCTGGCCTGAGGAGGACTTAGTGAACTAGGGCGCGCGGATAAACAAACAAAGTACTCGAGTTCAACCTCGTGTTCATATGTGAAAAAATTATGAGATGGTTTGGTATGGAAACATTCAAACGAGGCTAGAACACTTTTTTGAAAAATGTGAGGAGTGGCTTCAAAATATTTGGTGGTTAAGAAATTTGCTGGAGGATATCTTTCATGCCTGACACCTCATAACAACTTATTCACAGCTTACGGACCTCAATTTTAGCCGTTCAAAAATATTTTGGCCAAGATCTGGATGAAAAACAATCTTTCCGGACAACTTGTGGGGTCGGAGTAAATTAAAGCATCGTGCGGTACATTTTGCATGTTCAGCCACACGTCTTACAATTATTTCCTTTGGTATTCTGAAACCGATCCCACCAATCGGAACCTTGAGTGTTGTGGTCGCACCATAAACGAGAGTTCCATTTCACAACTATTTTCTCGCACGTACAAATTTTTGCTTGTCGGGAAGGTGGCCCAAAATTTTTTACTCTCGACCGGTTACCAGTTTGTTCTCAGTTATCCATCTAAAATGTTACTGTGAATTTGTTGTGTTTGGCAGCAACTATGGCGGGCTTAACGCTGGCGGGGGGAGGATGGATTAACAACTTCATAGTGTTCATGATTGGGGAGTTCAATGTGAAAAGCATCGAAGCTGCCCAGCTCTGGAACGTGGTTAACGGCTGCACATCTATGTTTCCGGTCCTAGGAGCAATCGTCGCCGACTCCTTCCTAGGAAATTTCACTGTCATCTGTATTTCTTCCCTCTTCTCTCTCCTGGTAATTACTAGGAGTATTAATTATTATGTACTGTGTGCATGTATATATATATGTAGAGTTATGTGTGTGTAGACTTCAAACGTGAATATTATACCAATTGCACGTTGTGCTCCGACCAGGACCTCAAATCAAACACACACATAACAAGAATTCGAGAGAAAATTTTCATCTGTTAATTGGACCACACACAACTACGTACCAACAAATTACACAACAACTCTCCGGAGGAGGAGCTCCCCAAATCCGGCTCAACTCAACTTTGTCACACCTCTCTGGTTCTCTCCCTCACACAGTACTCATAGCTCTCATTAATTTTGCCACACCCCAAACCAAGAATTTACTTGCGGGTTAGGAATATACCATCATTGTCTGGACATACGAGTCATAGCTGACCGAGGAGACAAAGAGTCTTATTCAATATATGCGCTATACGTTGGGTTCGAACCTGAAAAGGTCAATATTCTTCCAGAATTTCATCTTTAGTGATTTTTTTTTTTTTCCCTTTTACTGCTTTAATTTTCGGTATCAAAGTGAAGTACCATACCATTCTTTATTTTTACCTTTCCTTCTTTTGCTGACGGAATTACCTTAAGTGACTCGAAAATGCAGGGCATAATCCTTCTACTCCTCTGTTCCACGATCGACTCGCTGAGGCCTCCACCATGCGATCAAAACGGACCCATCTCATGCATAACAGCGTCAAGACTCCAACTCTCCATCCTGTATCTGGCCATAACCCTCGCAACCATCGGCTTGGGAGGCACGCGCTTCACCATCGGCACGTTGGGCGCCGATCAATTCAACGACCCAAGACACCAAGGGAGTTTCTTCAACTGGTACTTGTTCACACTCTACTCCGCGGGGATAAGCGCCACCGCAGTTGTGTACGTCGAAGACAACGTGAGCTGGGGGTGGGGTTTCGGTATCTGTGCTGCGGCTAACGTGGTTGGGTTGGCTATTTTCGTATCGGGGAGCCGGTTTTACCGTCCTGTTAAGCCGAAGGGGAGCCCGTTCACGGGCTTGGCTCGGGTGGTTGTTGCGGCTGTTCAGAAGAGGAATTTGGTGGTTTCAAGCAAAAGTGAAGATTATTACAATAGAGCAGATAATGAAGGGGTTAATTTAGTTGCTGCAACACCAACTGGTGCTTTCAAGTAAGTATGATCTTCTAATTGCTTATGATTTCCAACTTTTACCACAACTATGAGGGCTCCCGGAAATTGTTCTTGAGCCACTTAAGTTCTCTTTCATTATCAAACCAAAAATTGCATTTCTCAACACACAGGTTTCTGAATCGAGCAGCACTGCTAACCGAAGGAGATACCAAACCTGACGGCTCGATTGCAAAATTATGGAAGCTATGCACGTTGCAACAAGTGGAATATCTAAAAACCCTGATCAGAATCTCCCCGCTCTGGTCAACCGGCATCTTGTTGGGCACCCCACTCGCGGTCCAAATGAGCTTAGCTACCCTCCAAGCCATCACCATGAACCGCCACATTGGTCCACATTTTAAAATCCCAGCAGGTTCAATGTTAGTCTTCATAATGGTCTCCTGTTGCATCGCCATAATCTTCATAGAGAGGTTCTTCTTCCCCATGTGGCAAAAAGTCACTGGCCGGTTTCCCCCACCACTCCAACGAGTAGGAATTGGCCACGTGTTATGTGCCCTCAGCATGGTAGTTTCAGCTATAGTGGAATCGAAACGGTTAGAAAACGCTCACAATATTGGTGCAAATTCAGTTGTTCCTATGTCGGTCTTATGGCTAGTACCACAACTAGCTCTAGCAGGAATGGGGGAGGCATTTCACTTTCCAGGAAATATTGCATTGTTGTATCAGGTACTCCCTCCGTCCCAAATTCTCTATAAATCTATTTTTTTGGATGTCTCAAAATGTTAGTCCGTTTGAAAAGTCAAACCAAAAAAAACTTTTTAGTTTTTCAAAATTATCTCTAAATAGTATTTGTCATTGTGTTAAAAAGAGAGAATACAAGGATAATGTAGTAAAAGTCATACCTCACAATTTGAATTTGGTGCAATCATTGCTTACCCCCTTAATATTTACTAGCTTTCTCAAAAGGACAAGCTGGTATAATGTTTAGCCACTAATTTTCTTGGGAAAACCAATTGTTTTCAATGCATGCCTCCTCACTAGTGGTATTAAATTGTAAGCCATTAATTTATTTAATATTAAGGCACAAATTTTAGTGGGAATAACAATTGTATTCCACGCATGCCTCCTCACCACTGATTAGTGAGTGCAATTTAGTTCACTCTGCTTAAAAGAGGGTGGACATTACTCTTACTCTTATTGGTTGAAAGAGTGTAAGTCTCACCCGTGCAATACACTTTTTAGTAAGCATGATGTCATTTTGAGGTGAGATCCTTACCATTTAACCAATATAAAAACAAGTAATGTTCTTTCTTTTTTAAGGAGGATGAACAAAATTAAATTCGTGATTAGCCCTTTCATTCATAATAGGTGTAAATCCATATAACTGCAAAATACTTTACTTAAGTCCAGTAGTGAGGTCTAAATACAAACTCTACTTTCTTATTTGATACCACGAAATTCTCTTAGCAAGCAACTCATCTAAAAGTTGAACTAAGCTATTATTAGAGTGCGAATTTCTTTAACAAATGTGTTCTGAACAGCAGGAATTTCCGGCTGCACTGAAAAGTACGGCGACATCAATGGTGGCCATGTTGATAGCGCTAGCCTATTACCTGAGCACGGCTGTGGTGGGGATAGTGCAGAGAAAAACGAATTGGTTGCCGGACAATATAAATGAGGGGAGGATGGATAAGGTGTATTGGGTGTGTTTTGGACTTGGGGGGGTTAACTTCGTGTATTACTTAGTGTGTGCTTGGCTGTACAAGTATCAAGGTGCAGTTGCCAAGGTAGTAGCAGATGAAAATAATTAGAGCTTGATAATTAAATCTTTATGTGCATTCGGTGGTTTTGTATCTATTACTGTATCTATCAATTATATGCTTTGCTTATTTTGAGATCGATGTGATTCATAAATTAAATTCATGTAATGAATTATCTCTCCATGGAATATATATATGGACGGTTCAATGGACACCCTAAAAAAACACCTAAGAAAACACCCTAAATCTCAATCTCACAGTTCTCGATCAAATTTTTATGATCCGAACCGTTCAATGTCTGTAGAATGTGATTTTAAGTGTGCCCGCGAGAAATTAGCAAAAAAAAATGACCGGAAAAGGCTTGATTTGAACAGTTTTTATTTGAACCGTTCAATAAAAAACTGTTCGAAACTGTTCGGATCAAGCCCCTCCCGGTCATTTTTTTTGCTAATTTCTCGCGGGTACCCTTAAAATCATATTCTGATCACATTGAGTGGCTCGGATCGTCAAAATTTGATCGGGAACCATGAGGTGTTTTTTTAGGTGTCCCCGGAACCGCCCCGTATATATATATATATCCCTAGAGAAAGCTAGCTATGGCACACATGCATGGTTTGGACCATAGCAATGTTATTATTAATTTATTAGTTACCCGCCTTTTTAGTTTATATATGTCAGCTATCTAATTTGTCTGGTATAGTTATAAATACGTGTGCGCGGACGAAGAAAGTAAAGTTATGCTTATTGTGGTTACGAGTTATATATGTTATTTTTATGATTTGATTTATATGTATTCTTTTGGTTCATGCGTTCATTGCCTTGTTAGAGTTGTAATCAATAAAGTATTTTTCATATCTTTTTTCTTTTATAATTGTTGTTTGGATCAACTTATGCGCACATCTCAACCGATCTTGAGGCATTATTGCCTTAAATCACCGGTGACCCAAGGATAGGTCCTTGGCCACAAAGGCGGCTCCACTGCTAATAGAGGGGTTAGCAAACCCTCCGGGTTCAAAAAATTCACTGAAAGTTTTTATCTTTTTGTATAAGTTAAAAAATGCATTGAAAAATGCATTGGGTCATTCGTGTACAACTATTATAAGCGAAAATGTACTTAAATTTGTGAATAAATAGATAATATATGACAAAAAAATAAAATTAATCAGCCTCAATCTATTTTTAATCAAATAAAAATTTGCATTTTAAACTAATAAGGGTTTTGCATTGTAAAACTTTTGAACATAATTTTGTAACAGCTAAACCGAAACCCGGAGGCCCCGCTGCTTGGCCACCAAGAAAAAGACTTCCTTTCTTAACGCTCCAAACGTCACCTCGAGTGAGAAATTTTTAGTGTTGAGCGGGTATCACGTAGTTACCGCTCAGTGCATCCGGCCATTCATTTCGGTTTTGAACGGCTCGGATTTGAAGAGAGAAAGAAGGAAGAGAGTGTGGGGGTGAGAGGAGAAAGAGTATTTTAATCTGGGCTATCCAATATACTTTTGGACGGCTCAAATGTGTCCGCTCGAGCACCACGTTAGCCGGGTGATGTGGTACCTACCGGACACTGAAAAATTTCTGAACCATTTGCCACACTCCACGCACTGTGTCCAATGAATTGAAACAAAGAGAAAATTTCAAAAAAAGTTCTTAACTTATAAAAACTTTACAAAAAATACCAGGACTTTAACTAATAACAAAAAAACACCTAAACTTACCATTCCGTTAAAAAAAAATATCCCGCCATCCAAGTCCGTCAATTTGTAATGGATGGAATCATGGAGCTAACAAAAAACATTAATCTTCCTTCTTTTTTTACTTTTTACCTCAAACAAATTACTTTTAACTTTTTTAAGTAATAAATTAATATATACAATGAAATTCTTTTTTTTTTCCTTACTATTTGTCAAAAAATATTTTAACCTCATTTTTTACTATTTACAAAAAGAACCATTTTTTTACTTCCAAATTTACCCCTCTCTCTCTCCCTCTTTTTTTTTTTCAAAAACTCGACCCCACACAACCAATCAACCCCACAATTAGCCGCTAAAGCTCTAGCCTCAATTTCAGAATTTTAAAATTACTTTTTTTTTGGGAGATGATTTTCACACTCTCCTTTTTGATAACTACACTATTTTTTTTCTTTTGGCAACAAAAAAAATCATGCGCTTTTAATACTAAAAAAAGAAGAAGCTGTGGCTATAAAAAAGGAGAGTGTGAAAATCACTCCCTTTTTTTAACCTTCATTTTATTTTTTTACTTTTAAAAATTACTTTTAACTCTTTCTTTTTTAGTAATGAATAAATATGGAATAATTTTTTTTACTTTTTTTAAAAATTACTTTCACCCCCGTTTTTTAACTATTTATGAAATTGGGGTTAGAACTTTTGAAGATTGGTTGTGTGGAGTTGAATTTCTAAAAAAAAAAGAAAGAGTTAAAAGTAATTTTTAAAAATAAAAAGTTAAAAAAGGGGGAGGTTTATGCCTTCCGTGCACTCTATTTGTTACAAATTGACCGAATTAGATGGCGGAGACTTTTTTGTTGACAGAATGTTAATTTCAGGTGTTTTTTTGTCATTAGTTAATCTCCAAATTTATTTTTTTTGTAAAATTTCTGAAAGTTTAGGGGTTTTTTTGAAATTTTCCCTGAAACAAACAAACACAAACTCCCGGACTGTTTCAAGCGCTCCCCTGTCACAAGATCATTCTCCACCGTCTCCCTGTCTACCCCTTCATCGGGTAAGCCTGTTCAATCTTCCCCATCCACTACACTCTCCTCGCAGTTGATTGTTATAAAAAGATCCATTCTTTGATGCACACCAACTGTTCGATGCAACTACTTAACACTTTTGGGTGTTGGATTTAAGAGGTTTATTTTCCTTTGGTGTGAATGGACCACGAATTTTTGCCATTTCCTTGCGTCGCATGCTCTTCTTTCCCATCCTACTAATTTCCCTTCGTATTTGTTTCAATGTATTTTTTGTGTGCTTATTTTTGGTGTCGTTTAACTACTTTTATAGTAGGCAACCCCGACACCATGTTTTTTTTTTTGGTAAGTACCTACAACAGGTTTTGTGTATGGTTTAGCTTAGGCGTGTTATTTGCATACCTCTTCAGAGTTGAGAAAATTATCTCTGAGGATAGAAAAGTGCATGTTAATTCCTGTTAAGGATGAACTCAGTTTTTATTTACCTGACGATCACATTTTGAAGATTATCCTTTTATCTTTCAAATTTCAATAAATACAATTTCATACATTATTATTATTTCCTATTACACTTTCATAGGGTTTTATGGTGCACTTTCCTATTATAGGGTTTTAGTGGTTTAAGCACTGTTATAGGGTATCTTAGGGTTTAGATTTAGGCACTTTCATAGAGTGCCTTAGGGTTTAGGCACGTTTTAGTGGTTTAGACATTTTTATAGGAGCAATTTTGAAAAAATATTCCAGAAGTACTTAACGGTGCATTTCCGTTGTTTTCTGGACCTACACGTAAAATCCCCGATCCCCTTGCTGCAACATTCTCCAGATAATAATAACGATGAAATGCATGAATGGTCTTGAAATGATACTCCCTAATTCAAAAAGCCTTTGACTGCTTTACTTTTCTTGAGATAAGATTACTTACCATTGAGGTGGGGTTTAAATTGAAAAATTCTAGGATTGATTGCGCATTGAAGTTCATAGATTATCATTGACTATGATTGCCTCCATCATATGCTGTGAAGTGCTCAAAGACTCAAATCATTGTTACATGTAGTTTATCTCATGTCATAAAAGTTCTTTTTTTTTTTTAATCGGCAGCCAAGTCATGAAAGTTAAATGGTGCGATTTCTTTTTCTTGGCATTTTGTAGCCTTAGATTTACAGTAGTACCTTTATGTTTGGTGTTAAATTTCTTCATTAGTAGTAGTCGTTCCTTCTAGGGAGCCCAAGAATCATGGTTTTATAGGAAATACTCTATGTGGATCATGAATAAGGAAATTATGGGATTATTTGCCATTCTACTTCACCTTACAAATGTTCTGTGTGTTCCGATTTACCAAAAGTAGCTTCAATAATAAACACTTGGAAAAGGGACAGTTATTTTCCTACTGTCAATATAGAATACGTTGTTTAAGGAGAAGGTAAAGATGGAATTGAAGATGAAGCAAAGTATACACAGTGCACATGCTGTAGCATTTTTTTGGCAAATGATATCATTATATAAACCAACCAAAATCAAGAGCTTACAGTACTAAAGGCAGGAATACCCTCCCTAGGACAACAAAACAATAGCAATCTTACAGCAATAAACGATCAAGAGATTCAAGACTAGCATCCAACGTAAAGCCATCAACTAAAGAACTACCCACTTCCAAGACTTTAACACTTGGGAATAGCTGAGGAAGAGAGGTGTTCTTTAAGGTAGTTGTTCTTTAGTAAAATGTAGATGGCACCTTCAATAAGTTAACAAGAATGCGTTAATGGTTTTGGGGGATGTGTTAAGTTGATAGTGCAAAGTTGTAAATAAAGACCCTTTCTCTTCGTCCTTTTCTTGGCAAATATCTATACTGGTTTCTTGGCTATACTAGGGGCACTTCCTCTACTCTTGACTCTCCACAATTTGTCATACATGTATTTCTAAGGACACAATTCAAGTGGCTGGTTTTATGTCAACCCGACATCTCACCATGCATCCATGGAGAACAACCAATTAAATGGATGCATACACTGCATATTTTGTCTTCTCGATAGAAAGACAGTATTCCATACCGGTTTTGGGCAATGGGTTAAAATAAGCATTCCTGTATCCTGTTCCCAATGGTTGTCCATGTGTCCATCGGACTGGTGTCACTGTATGACAAGTGTTCTTTGGTGAGGGGCACATTTATTCGTTTTGGGGGCAATGGGTTTATGCAACTATCTCTTGTCATTACTTCACGTTGAATACGAATTGATTATTATTTGCTATATTCCGGATTTAGTTTTTTTGTCACCAATGTTATCTATGTAAGATGGTCACAAGATCATTTGGTTAGATGTGGGTGCAACCCTGTCTTTCATTGTACAGCTCAATCCAGGAGCGACTGGCATCTTGGCAGAGCGTTCCGATCTTCTGCTTCTTGATGAAACTGAGTATAGAGACGATTTTCTTCTTCTGCTTGCTACTTTTCGGGTTGTTGCCTTTGGAATCTCAAGCCAGTTAAGGATACGAAGCATAGTGCCAATCGAGAGAATAAACTTGAATCAGTAGTGGATGAAACTGCTTTTAAACTGTACAAATTGGTTTTCAAATGCTGAAACTGGGTTCTAACTTCTAAGTGCCAAAGTATCTGGTGTTCAACACTCTTGTTTGTCATTAATATGTTGAGAAGTCCCACGCACTTGTTCCAAATATTTTTCCCACATCGAAAGAGATGGAGCTGAGGTAATCCAATTGTAAATGGGCTTTTTGACTTTTTTAGTCCCCAAAGTATTTCCGTCATGTAAATTTGGTCCCCAAAGTATTTTTGTCATACCAATTTGGTCCCCAATATTTCAATTGCTAACATTGCATCCCTAAAGTATCAATTTTGTATTTAAATGGTCCCTGCGTTTCACGCCATTCTTTCCCTCCATCAAAACCATGGGCAAGGTTGGTATTTCACCTCAAAACGGTGTCGTTTGGTTGGAAACATAAATTTTTCTTTTTCATGGTTCTCTTAAGTTCTCATTGAAAGCCTTAAAGTCAAAAAAATAATTATGACTCTTTAGAATAAAATGATCAAAAAATTAAGATATTTGCACTGGTTTAGACGGGTTGAAAATTGAAACACTTAATTTTTTTTAGGCTTTGGTGAAAACATTAAGCGTTCAAACTTTTAATCTGTTTGAGCCGGTGCGAAGATCCTAATTTTTTGATTATTTTATCCTAAAGAGTTATAATTGTTTTTTTGACTTTAAGGCTTTCAATGATAACCCTAAGAGAACCATGAAAAAGAAAAATCTATGTTTCCAACCAAACGACACCGTTTTGAGGTGAAATACCAACCTTGCCCTTGGTTTTGATGGAGGGAAAAAACAGTGTGAGCCGCAGGGACCATTTAAACACAAAATTGATTATTTGGGGATGTAATGTTAGCAATTGAAATATTAGGGACTAAATTGGCATGACGGAAATACTTTGGGGACCAAATTGGCAAGACAGAAATACTTTGGGGACCAAAAAAGTCAAAAAGCCGTTTCTTCCAACCAAACGACACCGTTTTGAGGTGACATACCAACTTTGCCCTTGGTTTTGACGGAGGGAAGGAACGGCGTGAGCCGTAGGGACCTTTTAAATACAAAATTGATACTTGGGGGATGCAATGTTAGCAATTGAAATATTGGGGACCAAAGTGGCACAGCGGAAATACTTCGGGGACCAAAAAGGTCAAAAAGCCATTGTAAATGACAGATCATTTTATTCAATCTATTCAATCCACATAAGCCTCTCAGCCATATTAAACTTAAGTGTTGAACAGTTGTCTAAGATGGACTCTAAGAAGGGGAAAGCTTTATGTCAGTCATGGGCAGCTCCACTACTACTTGAGGGGTTTCAAGTGACTGCTAAAAGGTCATATTTTTCAATATGCAATTTGATTTTTCTTTAGTATTATCTGCACTGGATCAGTAGCATGAAGTCAAAATGAATAAAATCCACTTAAATTTGTGAACAATTAGATAGTATAGCTCAACAAAATACAATAATCCAGGCCCAATAAATTTCTAACTAATATTAAAAACTTCCGTTTATATAGAGTTTTATATCACAAAAATTTTCTTTACATTTTTGTTACTGCTAAACTCAAATCCTAGAGTTGCCCCTGGTGTTAGTTCATCAGGTGTGATTTTCTAGTGGCTCTGCTACTTCACAGATTGTATGATTAGTGGAGAAAGGTTTTCTACTTCAATTTTTGTAAAAGTTGTATTTTAGTTTACCTCAAACAAAGAAGTTGTAGTCTCTTTTCCTCAAACAATGTTGGATTTCTGTTATAGAACTCAATTTCTGCGTCTCTGCATTTTTATTTGCTGAAACTGGTCAGTTTGTTGATGGAACTGTTGAAACTGATATTCTTTGTGCTGGGAACTGCTGCAACAGCTTTTGAATTGCTGAAACTGGTTTCCAAACTGTTGAAACAAAGTTACAAAATTGCTAAATAGGAATTCCAATTGCTGAAATCAGTTTCCAAGTCTCGGAAGATGCTTTCAAACTGCTGACACGGTTTCCATACTGCTGAAATTTGGTCCTATATTACTGAATCTGGGTACTTTGCATCTACTTATACATGCATCTCTGTCTTCTCGGATACGTGTTCTTAAGAAGTTGTATTCACATCTCCTAGGGTATACCGTCTGTGAGTTTCTTTTACAGAGAGACGGAGTTGCTTAGCGTTCTTTTAGTAATAAGCTTTAGGTTTTTGGTCTGTATATTAGGTTTTTTTTTTTTGAACCGCAAAAGATTTTATTGACTTTTGAAGATGTAAAAAGATTGAAAGGAAAGGTGCAAAAAGCATCACTACAAGAGAGAGCATCCCAACTATGTTGGCACCCAAACCCTTGACAATCATCTGCAGCTCCTAACCAAAAAGAAACCCTTGGCATCTTGCAAACTGCAAGCTAGTAGCTTGCAAGATGCCAACCATGATCTAGAAATCTCAAGAGTACGGACCCTAAAGAGAAAACATAGTCATTGACCAGATGCCAACCTTAAAGTTATTAACCAGATTTTACTGGTTACCCATGAGAACCATAGTCTTGATATCAAAGATAGTGGAAATACTTAGCATGAGGAATCATAGAAAAAGAAAGAGAATAAAAGGGCTGACCTCAAAAATTGGGACAGATCAGATGGCAATAAGTTTTAGTAATCGTCGTCTTCTTTTTTTTTTTTTTAATAATTTGATAACCTCTTCGACAAATGGACTGATTCAAGTAATTGACATGTTAAAAATGTTCTCTGTGTACAGAATTTCTTTGGTTATTTTAGAAACTGAATGGAATTTGATTGGATTTGTCATCTCTCATCTTTATTGATCATTGATGCTATGACTTTGAGTGATGCAGTCATTTTCATAGTTGGAAATTGAACTAAAATGCTATAGAATGCCAAGTAAAATTGACTTTTACTAGCTGCAGCTTCAACAGTGAAAAGAGTATTCCCTATGGTGACTTTGGGTTTTTTAGTGGAACGATTTCCCAAAAAAATTAAATGGGTTACGTTGTTATCTTCTATTTTTGTAAACCTCCAGCTCTGATAAGTGATAAAAAAATCATTCCATTGTCCAAAAACGGACATGGTAGTGTATTGTTACACATCTTCATAAATCAAACACGCATTAGAATGGACACTTTGTTGTGTTAACATCAACAGATTTTGGATTTTTCTACCAAATTTCAAAGGTTGTTGTTTGGGAGTTGATATGAACATTTTATTAGCTACCTAGGAAATGCAATGTGTTCAAGAATCTCTTACCTGCATGTGTCACTTTGAATCCTACAGTCACTTTGATAGATTTTCAAACTTTTAGTTTGCTTACTACTTATAGGTACTATCTCTCAAAGAAAGAAACACCAGGGTTGTTATCCGTGATAAGCAACGTGTCAATGGCACCCGTATTCGTGAGGTATTTCTTATCTACGCTCTTAAGGTTCTATAATGATTCACTTAATCAGCTTTCTTAATTTTGCTATTACACTTCTGATTTGTATTCCTCGGGAAAGGCACAAGTTAAGCCCTTGAGACAAGGGGAAAGGAAAAGTCATCTATATGGATGAAACTACTTTGCAATTATTCTTGCACATTCCTTTATGTCTCTTTTATGTAGTTTGTGCGTGAATGAGGTAGAATTTTAGCCAATTTAAAATTGGCCCAAATAATTATGACCATTTTCTAAATTATTGATATCCCATTTGCTAAATTATTGATATCCCTACCTACTTTTTACTGTCTTCTCTCTCTCTCTCTCTCTCTCTCTCTCTCTTATTTAGTATAAATCTTCTTAGAATAATATTTTACAACCTCTCTGTTGCCTCTCCATTATTTAGGTACAACCACTTCAAGAGAGAAATGTTGGAGTTGAACTCTGTGAAGAGCGGGACATGGACGTCAGTCGTATTGGTGAGGTACTTCTTGCCTTCATTATTAATGCCTTGTTTAGATTGGTTTTTGAAATTTTTTTGAAAATAGTAGGGGTAATAAGTGGAGAGAGATAGAGAGAAATGTTGGAAGTAGGAGGAATCTAGGGAGAATTTTTTGAAAAATTCTTTTTGAGAAGCAAACCAAACACAGCATAAGTATGTTAAATACATGTTTCCTTATCAACACTGAAAATTTTCCTTTTCAACTCTAAAGGGTGGAAACCTTGGCTCAAGAAAATCGGAGAGCAAGCTCTACAGCCGAGGATGACCCATACAGGCAAGGGAAAAGAAAATGAACGGCTATGAATTTTGTTATTCTTTTTCCTTGACCAATGTGCCTTCAGAAAAATTAGCTTTAAGTGTACTGTCACACCCCAAAAATGAGAAGTGACCGGCCGTGAACCATGAGGCT
>BPLS01031484.1:0-18710 GCA_019656275.1 Rhododendron kiyosumense
TACTGTGACATATGGGTATCACCTGCTTATTTTTAGAGATTGTTCATTAAAATTGCCAAAATTCCTCCGAAGACAGACCATATGCTTCAGCATCTTACACTCAAAGACTCCTCTTTATTCATGTTGTAGTAGAAGATTAAAATAGGAGTTAGGTTTTGTCACATAGAGGTAAGTGGTAACAAGGGATAAAGGGTAGTCAAATATGGAAAAGGAAGGGTCATTTTAGTCTTTTCAAAACAAAATAAGTCCCCGCTCTACTAAATTTTTATTTTTGAAATACTTATTTTTTACTTTAGGAGACTGATTATTGTCTCACAAATAAATCACCATTAATTCAAAAATAATTACTTATATAAAAAATATTTAGTTATTTAAAAAATAAGTATTTATTTATTTTTTAACACGGAAGGATAAGAGAATAGTTTCACTTACTACCTCTCCTCAAAGCAATTTGCTGACTAGGTAGAAGTATGCGACCCTCTTAAACACACACAAGCTCAAAAGCTTTACTTGCACACTGGCAGGAATATAACGATAGGACTAACGATTCGAGACCTGAATCTAGCTCCCTCACGGGGGGCGAGCCAAGACCATTTGTCTTTTTTAAGCACAGAAGGGTAAGAGCGTAATTTAACTTATCACCTCCACTAGACAATTACTGACTAGGGAGTGATACGAGGACTCTCTTAAATATAGACACTTATTCAAAGGGAATTGATTTCTATACTCTTTTTTTTGTTATTTAGCTTTTTTTGTCATTTAGCAAAAAAAATATATATATTTTTAACACTAAAAAAAAAAAGAGTGTCCGAAAAAAAATAATACAAACATATAGGATGAATCGAATCATTAATTGTTAAGATGGACGATTGGATCGCATGATAAGTAATTAAATACATTTCTCATATTTTGTCACCTAGTACTCCCGTCCTTATTTGTTTGGGAGATATCACGCTTACAGCACCACCGTCACTCCCCATCTCCGCCGCGGCCATGTCCAATGGTGGAACCCTTCCCCCGGAAATCCTCACCGACCTACTCTCTCGACTACCCGTCAAATCCCTTTGCCGATTCAAGTGCGTTTCTCCCTCCTGGAAAACCCTAATTTCCGACCCCTATTTCTCCAAAGCCCACCTCAATAGAACCAATACCAATAACCCTAAACAGTTCGGTCAGAACATCCTCCTCCTTTCCCGCACCAGTGGTACCAGTAAGGATCTCTACTCCGTCAATCTCACTGATAACGTTCCCAACGCCACAAAGCTTTATCTTCCGTCGCTCCCACAACCCGAGAACCGTTGGGCCGACGTATTGGGCTCTTGCGATGGCTTGTTTCTGTTTTCCGATGAGTGTTATTCCGACTCCTTCTTGTTGAATCCGTCTACTAGAGAATGTAAGAAACTTCCCCCATTGCCTTTTGTCCTCAATCCGGTTCGTGGGTCTTATTACCATGATCACCATGATCAATATGGTGTTGGTTACGATTCGTCTAGGGATGAATACAAGGTTGTGATGCTTTCTTATCGTATTCCTTTACCTGAATCTGACTCCGATTCTGAAGCCGAATCTTCAACACTGACCGATAGAACGATTGTGGCTGTCTATTCACTGAAAACTAATGCTTGGAGGAGAATTCAAGACACCAATTATATACTTGTGACACCTTCTTCTGGCGTTTACTTTAATGGGTGTCTCCATTGGTTTTGTTCGAGGGCTGGTCCCTACGTGATGGTTGCTTTCGATTTGGCGGATGAGATCTTTAGGGAAGTGTCATTGCCTGCTTTGGTTGTTCATGGCGAGCGGGTGTCCTATCATGAGGTTGTGATTGTTGGGGATTGTCTATCTTTAGTTTATGTCCCGAGAAGTGGCAACATGGAAGTTTGGACGATGAAGGAGTACGGGGTTGGAGCATCATGGACCAAGATTACGATTGATATACGTGATATGAATCTACGCCTATGGCGTCGGCTTTTTTCGGGTTTGTTGGCAGAGGACGAATTTGTGTTGTTAACAAGGAGGAGCATACTACGAGAAGGTACCAAAAATAAATTTGTCGTGTACAATCCCAAGAAAAGAACGCTGAGGGACGTTGTGATTCGTGGCACTCCAACTGAATATATAGTTATGGGCACCTATGTGGAGAGCCTTGTCTCTCCTAATCAATGTAATCATGGAGGAGGGAATGGGAAGCAAGGATAAGCTTCTTCAGGTGAAATGACATTTTTTTTGTTCATTAATAATTGTATGTCTATACATATTCATGCAGGATACAGATAATCTTTTGATCTTGTGGACAAGTATTTTTTGGTACTTCTTAAATGTACCTATGGTTTGAAATTTAATTATTTCTTTTCTTGAAGTGTCGTATACTTTTTGGATACTGTTTTGTCAAAATATCCACAATCATTTTCGGTTTTCTCGTTTAGAAACATTCCCAAGTTTTGTTGTGTGTTCTCGGTTTTACCTACACTTCGGTGGAGTGTGGATGCACTATGAACTCTCTAGAACACTTAGGTAATGAGGAAATACATAAGAACTAGTTATTTGAGTATCGAATCAAACTTAAAACGTGTTTTAGCATAACGGCTCCAACAATTTTTATGCTAGCCTTCTTTCGACCCCTTTTCATAAACAAAACTTAAATGTCTTTGTGGTTGAATTTTAACTTGTTTTAGTACCTTAAAAACTCTATTTATTGATATATAATGGGTCTCGATACGATTTAAAATGAGTGACATTCGAGCATTTTACCGAAATGACTTCTTTTTGGACCACTTAAAATAAGATAATCATGCCTTTTATTGTACAAATTTTTTGCATCCAAAATACTTGGGCTAAAAAATAAATTGAACGAGCTTTTTAACGATTCAAATAACGCGGAAATCGGAGTTCGGGAGTGTTCGGGGCAAGTCCGCAAAGTTTGACCTGTTTTGCAGCATCATTGCGCCTCAGGCGCAAGTGTATGCGCCCCAGGCGCAATTCAATGCGCCCGGGCGCATCCCAAAAGCTGCACCACAAGTCAAATTTTGCGGGCTTGCTCCGGACACTCCCGAACTCCGTTTTGCACGTGGTTTGAACCGTTAGAAAGTTTGTTCAATGCGCTTTCCAACCCAACTAGTTTAGATCAAAAAATATTTATTCATCAAAAGACGTCACCATTTTACTCTCAGTAGATCCAAAAAATTATTCATTTTGGTAAAATGCTCGCATCTCTCTTGTTTTTAGTCGGATCATGACTACTTGTGGAATGTTAAATAAGGTTTTCAAAGCACGAAAAGTTGATGGAAACAAACAATGAAAATTGATAAAGTTTAGATTATGAAAAGTTAGTCAAAAGCAGGCCGATTCAAAGATCACCGGAATCAATTCTTTTAAGTTTAGTTTTGATGTAGTGATGAATCATAATCTTGTGAATGTAATTTTTTTTATTCATGATAAGAGAATGTTCTCTATGCGTTGTGAAGACAGTGGGGTCGTAGTTATAATGTGATTGAGGTAGATTAAAAATATAAAATATCCACAATCGTTTTCGGTGTTCTCGTTTAGAAACATTCCCAAGTTTGTTGTGTGTTCTCTGTTTTACCTACACTTCGGTGGAGTGTGGATGCACTATGAACTCTCCAGAACACTTAAGTAACGCAAAAATACATAAGAACTAGGTATTTGAGTATCGAATCAAACTTAAAATGTGTTTTGGCATAACGGCTCCAAAGATTTTTATGCTAGCCTTCTTTCGACCCCTTTTCATAAACAAAACTTAAACGTCTTTGTGGTCGAATTTTAACATGTTTTAGTACCTTGAAAACTCTATTTGTTGATATATAATGGGTCTTGATACGATTTGAAATGAGTGACATTCGAGCATTTTACCGAAATGACTTATTTTTGAACCACTTAAAATAAGATAATCACGTCTTTTATTGTAGAAATTTTTTGCATCCAAAATACTTGGGCTAAAAAATAAATTGAACGAGCTTTCTAACGATTCAAATAATGCGGAAATCGGAGTTCGGGAGTGCTCGGGGCAAGTCCGCAAAGTTTGACCTGTTTTGCAGCATCATTGCGCCTCAGGCGCAAGTGTATGCGCCCCAGGCGCAATTCAATGCGCCCGGGCGCATTCCGAAAGCTGCACCACAAGTCAAACTTTGCGGGCTTGCTCCGGACACTCCCGAACTCCGTTTTGCATGTGGTTTAAAATTTGGTAAGAATACAATGAGCAAATTAAACCCATAAACCCATGCCTCGTTCCCGAAATACACACAACATATAGCTACTAGTGTTGTTCCTGTTCTATGCAATGCATTAGAAAATATACATCTACTGTAATGACTTAAACATTTGAAGTGTGAGTAAAAATTAACTCAAATTAATTACAAATAATGAAAAACATAAACAAAGCAAACAAACAAAAAATTTCAAAAGGGTGATTTTTATTTATTTTCTATACATAACAAAGCCCAACTCCCTACTCTCCCAAAATCATTGATTCTGACTAGATACCAAGTGAGGCCAAAGTTCTGTTATCATGCAGCAGCTCTCTACCATAGACAAGAGTGAATTATTCTGATAGGATGCCCTCTTTTCTCTCAATCAAGAGTTTAATGTTTTCAACAGTTTTATGAATCTTTGCTTCAAGTTCTAATGTTCGCTCTTTCGATGGTATGTAGACAAGAAGCTTTATCCTGTCAATAGCTTGGAGGTAAAGGTGGAGAGTGGAATTTGTCTGAATACCATAGTCAACCAGCTTGTGGTCATCCTGGAGCTGCTTACCAGTGAAAAAGAGCTCCTGAAGATTTTCTGGAGTGCCTTCCTTCTCATGAAACAATGCCTTTAGTTTTTTAGTGGTCTCTGATCTCTTCACCTTTAAGGCAACTGTTTTAATGACCTTCAAGTACACATTCATCTGTAACGAGACATTAGAAGGATTTAAGAGTATTCAAAAGAAGCATCGCTAAGATAGTGTTTGTCAATACTTTTACACCTCTAAAACTAATTCTTTTAGCATCAAAATGTTTAGGCCCAAAATAAGAAGTGGTGGTAAACACACCGACACAACTTCCGTTAGTTCCTTGCATATTTTAAATGGGTTACGTTGCATGATTCAAGTCAAGTTGTTTATCACAAATTCTAATAACTTGTCCTATTAATGAGGAAGTTTAGAAAATTGAGCAGTTGGCATGTTAAACTTGTCATTAAAGGTCCGTAAGTTAGCTATTTGGTGCACTACCGTATTCCTATTATCAAAGATGGGCTGATTTTCTTTTTTCTTTTTAACTAATTCTGGTATTGCGTCGTTGGTATGGGCCAACTGCAGAGGGCGACGCGGCCCTGGAGAATTGTGAAGTACCATGCGATTGTCCCCTACTCAAAACGAGAGCTAAAGAAAATTCTAACTTTTATGAATTCTTTGACCGTCATGCATTCTTTTTAGGTTCTCATTTTTGTGTACAGTGTAGTGAACAATCTTTTTGGAAAAACTATCACTTCCCCACCAATTCATAGGAACATTACCATTACCCCTCTAAACTATGACTAATGTCACTGATCTCACCTTAACCATTCAAACTCTTGATGAATATTTTATTAGCCCCCTGCTTGATAACTCTGCGTTTGCCACTGCTGGATCCATCTAAAATAGCTATGTCAGTGGCTCATTAATATGTGGTGCTAATGAATGCAGTGGCAACTTGATACTTACCCTCTTAGGAAACATAGGAAGTTTCTTTGTAGTAGTTTTCATACATCAGAAGCAGGGTTTCCAGTTGATCGTATCTCTTTGAGGGCATGTTGGTGAAAGCTTTGGAGTTCAGCTTTTGATTCTTCGCACATAGGAAGTTTTGCGGCTTGTGCCAATGGATTTGCCACAGTTTTCGCTTTTGGGCCAAAAACAGCTTCAAAAGCTTGAATTCACCAATTAATTTGATGCTGTTGGATTCTGCTTTACCAATTACCAATGTAAAAGTTTTGACAACTACCCTCTTAGCGATGCTTCTTTTGAAAACTTTTAAATCCCTCTCATGTGTGGTTACAGATGAACGTGTACTTGAAGGTCATCAAAACAGTTGCCTTGAAGGTGAAGAGGTCAGAGACCACTAAAAAACTGAAGGCAGTGTTTCATGAGATGGAAGGCACTCCAGGAAATCTTTAGGAGCTCTTTTTCAATGGTAAGCAGCTCAAGGATGACCACAAGCTGGTTGACTATGGTATTCGGTTGAACACCACTCTCCACCTTTACCTCCAAGCTATAGAAAGGGTAAAGCTTCTTGTCAACATACCATCGAATGTGAAACAATTGAACTTGAAGCAAAGACAACTGAAACTGTTCAGAACATTAAATTCTTGATTCAGACAAAAGAGGGCATCCTGTCAGAACAATTCACTCTTTTCTACAAAGGAGAGCTGCTGGAAGATAACAGAACTTTGACCTCTCTCGGTATCCCGTCAGAGTCAATGCTTTATTTGGTTCTCAAACCAAGAGATGTGGCGTCAGTTTCTGTGAAAATGCAAAGCGGAGAGATCCTGAAACTCAAAGTTAAGGTCTTGCAAACTGTTCAGGACCTCAAGGCAATAGTTCAGAGTATGGTGGGTTTTGTGGCTGTCGTGGTGGATCTAACTTATGCAGGCAGGCTACTTGAGGATTCCAAGACTTTAGCTTGTTGTAACATCAAGGAGAACTCCCTTTTAGAGATGTTGCTTTTGACCTTTGAGATTTTTGTGAAGGACGTGATTGGCCGAAATTATGTTCTTGAGGTGTGCAAAGGGGACAAGGTCTTGGATGTGAAGAAAAAGATGTCTGATAAGCAAGGCGTGCCAGTTAGCAACATTCGTCTCATTTTTGCTCGCGAACAACTGGTGAATGATCGATATCTGGCTACCTACAATGTCAAGAAAGATTCCATTCTCTGTGAGTCTTTGGAAATGTTTGTACTTTTCTGGTGGGCCGTATTCAAGGTGCTAACTTGCCTATATGTAGTAGAGTCTGCTCTGATTTTTTGGCCAATTTCCGGGCTCCCTATGACCACCATATATACCAGACTCCACTACCATTAGGCCGGGTTTGAATCATTGGTTGGTGGAGGGATTTTATATTTTAGCCTTTTCTTTTCTCGTTCGCTTGCCCTCCATGGATCCACTAATATCCTTTATCCAAATACAGCTTTGGTACTTGGAATACTATGACAAGGGAAGATGTTGAGGAAACTTAGTTAATGATGTAATAATCGGTGAATTCTCCTTTTACAGATTTGGTTTTTGAATAGTGTGGCTGATTTTGCTGTCAAGAAGAAGGATAGGGATGGTCGCTTGGAAGAGCTTCAAGCATGCTTCAGTATTTTAGGTTTGGCAAAACTATCAGCTAAATATTTCACCAAAATCTGCATTTCTATCTAGTTTCCGACCGATTGTTTCAAGTACAATCATTTTTCGATGGATTTGATGGATGTAGTTGTATGGGGATAGTTTCAAAGCAACTCCAACATGATCTTGCATTTTCTTTCCATAGTTTTCTAGACATTAGGAATAGAAATGTTTCATACGTACAATTTTACGAGTCCCTTAATGAGAACTTGGCTGATTGACAAACCTCCCCAGGCTATTGCTCTATTTCTCCTTGTAGTGGGGACTGAGAAATTGTTAGGTTACGCTTGTTTGACAAGATGAGATAAAAATAAAAATTACACTATAGAGTATAGACACAGGCAAAGGGTTTGCATACCACAGGACATTGCATGGGCTTATGTAAACAATGAGATTGTTGTACCAAGTGTGGTTAGGAGTGGGATAGTGGATGAAAGAAGATGTGGAGGGTTATTTACGAATGTCGGATGGAGAGACGGAGATAATCCAGCTGGTATTATTCCTCCGGAGGGCAGTGCTATTAGTTATCCACCACAGCCATGTGGAATAAGCAGTTCTTCCCGAGGATTTTTTGAACGGCGAAAAAGAACTTTATTAACTTTGAACAATGTATAAAGACTAACAATTCATCCTGAGGATGGTGGTAGTGGTTATCATCTTATCCACTATTTTGTTGGATAAGTAGTTTCCTTGGACTTACAACCCCCATGTTTTAACAGAAGATGGAATTGTGACGGATTTGGGGGTAAGGGAGAGACCATGGGATACAGTCAGGGACTCGGGGCCAACAGCATTATCAAACTTATATTGGAGACATATGTCAAATCTGGTGTTTGAGGTCTTGAGTTTCCCTAGTGTTCGGATGCTTACATGGGTTCTTATGAGGTTGATTGGTATTTTCTTTACCACTTTGCACAAATAGCTCACTTACGGAGGGCTTTTTCTTTGTGAGTAACTTTTGTAAAAGAAGAAAGATATGCATACATGTTGGATTGACTAATCGTATTTGTGGTAGCAGTTTTTGCAGGGATGGAGATGGAGCATGACTTATTTTGTTCAGTGGGTACAGTACAAGTAACCCTGCTTAATTGTATAGTGCACTAATTATGTTGAACTAATGAACCTTGCACTTAGGATGGCACTCTGTATTTATGCTGCACTATGTGTAGTCCTACTTATTTTGTATCTTTCTTCCAGTTCAGAGGAAAAGAAGAAAGAAAAAACATATGCAAATATAGCCTACTGTATCCTTTGGAATGATCTGTCTCTGATTTTCAGTTTCTGTGTGATTCTCTCTCTCTCTCTCTCCTGGAGCTCTATTCAGGGGGGTATGAACTATGAAGTGATTCAGATGACTCCTTTCATTTCTCAAATAAGTTTGGCTTTGACCATGGGTTTATAGATAAATTTATCAAAGGAAAACCAAATTGCAGGAAATTTCAAAGAAATTTAACCTTCCCATGTTTTATCTTTCCTTTTTTTGCCCATAATCACCCCATAAATTCATGATCCAGGCGCTGCCTTATATATATGAAAAAGGGTGAATCAACCCGATGATGAAATCACACGGGCGCATCCACACATACAGGTGGAAAAATAGCAGACAGAATTGAATCACACCGAATCAAAGAAGCCTTGGTTGTTCAAAACAGCGAAACCATGTTTATTTCAAATTCTGAGTTTTCCAAGAAAATAAGTTTGGTTTTCTGTCCTCCCAAAACAAACAAGATTTGGTGGTGCACAATTTTTGTCAATTAGAAGAGCTTTTTGGGTGGGTATTTGATTCCATTCTTGACAATTTTCTTGGAGGCAGCATCACCAAGATCAATGCCACACGTATCAGCCAATCTAATGAGATATAACAGAACATCAGATAACTCTTCCCCCAAATGTTCCTTCTCTGATTCCTCCCAATTTGGCAAGCCTTTATCCACCTCTCCCTTCCATTGAAATATCTCTGATAGCTCCCCCACTTCTCCAACCTGCAATTAGGATCACCGGTTATTCGATTCTTACAATCAGATACTCATTCTCGCTCGGGATTACGAGTATCTAGATATAGCCTGCAGAAAAAAAAGACTAGAATATATAATCGAGGTGCTCTAGCTAAATCATATATTTTGTTGCATCTAATCCAATGAATCCGGAACTGTTAGTAGTTAACTAGCTAGTTATCAAGATAACTTGGCATTGTTGCGGGTGCATACCGTGCCGGTAGAAACCAAGATATATATATGGCTGGTACTTGATGGGCAATTAGGACAAGAACAACAAAATGCACCCATTGGATGTGGAAGATGCCAAAGTTCAACCATAGTTGTACGAGAATATATTCGTGTGCCGGAAAGGAAGTTTTCTATGTAAAGTCTTGAGATTAACTTGAGCATTTGGAAATCATGAAGCATGTGAAGTTTAGGTAAAGCTAGAGTTTTTGCTAGAGGTGTTGAATATGTGTTGTGACATGCCGGTCCACTTTGTTTACTTCCGTGCCAAACGTGTTTCGTGCCGTGCCTAGCGCGACCCATTTATTAGTCGTACCGTGCCTAACCATTGAGCTCAAGTTCATACTCGTATTTCGCATATTTCCGAAACCGAAATTATTTACACGTTGGATCAATGATTATGATTGGTTCAAATAGGAAGGTGCCTCTCACTTAAAGCAGTACTGGAGTGGACTACTGTTTCAACCAATCATAAGAGTTGAAAAACTTTACAAACCTCCCAAGTGGATGAATAATAGTATTAAACTTTGATAAAGGATAGTGAAATTCAACCAATTAAATAATATGTGGAGAAAATAACCATGTAAAGAGAGTAGAACGAAGAAAAAATGGAATATTACCATAGCAAGAAGTAAGTTCCTAGGGCTGTGGTACTTTTCCCAGTCTCTAGCCTTGGCAAATTCCTCAAGTTTCATAGAGAGCTCCTTCAAACTGATGTCCATCACCTTCTCTTGCACAACCTCTTCTTCACTCCTCATATCCTCTCTCTCTCTCTCTCTCTCTCTCTCTCTCCCTCCTTCCTCTTGAGCCTTCTCCGCAGGGAGAAGAGAAGGAGGGCTACCCTGGCTTTAAAGGCAAGAACTTACGACATAGTGTCTAAGAATATTGTGTATTCTAATTATATGCAGATAGGATTAGATGAAGGGAAAAAGGTTTAAAGTGGCTAATAAAGGAAATGCCTTGACCACGTACGTATGGTTAAATATTGTTAACACAATAGATTCCCTATCCCTTCTTCCCACCATCCATATATGCTAAATGGCCAACTTTCACTGCCTTGTATTAATTGGAGAATATTCCACTTTCAACTTCAGCCATTCACATATTCAGCTTGAAGGGGAAGTGGAGCTAAACCAAACTCAACCTTTGTCTTTGGGTGACTAAATATTTGATACAGCCAAGTTCGGTTTGGATTTTGAATGAGATTTTTAAAAGTAATGAGTGGAGAGAGATAGATATAGAAAATTTATTGAAAATTGAACATGAGCACATGGAGCCAAACCAAACTCAACATAGTTTTTAGATGATTAGATGACATATCTCTATTATAAAACAGAAGGGTGTAGGGACAAGTTGTTGGAACGGCTTAGATTAATTTGATCCAAAGGCTGTAATGAATCCTCCCACTTCCCGGTTAAGTGCTCATGATTTTCACCTAAATTACACAACTGTCATCCCCTTTCAACCGAGATGCGTAGTGCCGTAGGCACGAGCTAATACTAGTATATAGATATATCGCGAGTGTGTGTAGGAAAAAATATAGCGTGTGTTTTTGTTGTGTATGACCCTATGATTAGAAAAACTGATGTGAGGGAGGCGCATCCAAAATGAATGAGGTGTTAGGTCATCCATTTTTTACCGACTACATTCTGTCTGAAAAATAAATATTAAGTGCAAGTGTGACGCCACCTTAGAGTGCATAACATTTTTTTTTTCTTTCGCATTGAAATGCCTTGGGGTGCATAACATTAGTGACATAATTCCGAGTATGAACGGGGAGTGCCATTAGGGTTTTCTTCCACAGCTTGAAAAAGGAAAGGGTAAATCTCTTTCATCATCCTAATAAAAATTAGTTGGGCTTTGAATCATTAATAGTGCTGATAACGAGTTTAAGCTTGGTTTGAAAATGCACCCAGTTTCAAAAGTATGTTCAAGCTTAAAAGCATGTCCATGACGCAAGATTGATTTCAAATGAGCTTTAATCGAGACTATCTTGAGTAGCTTGAATTTTTTATTCAGCATAGGCCAAATGAGCCGAGTACGTAGTAACTTGTTCGAGTTTAGTTTGAAAGCTTAACTAGCTTAAAAAAAGTGTTCATAATCGAAATGTTTAGGTAATAAGCCAATCTTGGAAGAGATTTTAACGAGGGAACACGGGTTCAAACTCGAGCGATTTGGTTCGTTTATCACCCATATACACAATACATTATCTTGCTTGGGAGAATCATCTTTAGGTAACCTAAGCTTAACATTTAAGTTCAACAATGTTATCACTAGCCTTATGAGAATTTTCTCAAATATTCTGCAATCATTAGGTTTAATGATGTAAAATGTCTTTCCAAACAATAGAACAGAATCATTTAACCTTTTTATTAAAAATTGCTTGAGGTCAAATGGGACTAATCTTCTTGAACAATACTCCTACTTGTTAACTACGAGGAGTAATATTAGACTATATTTTTTGGAACCAAGAATTTCTTTCAAAGAGAGAAACTGGTGCTTGTCACTGGGCTATACAAGACATGGCACGATATGTGCGTGTCAAAGGGCTAGGAAACGCACGACACAATATTTGATTGTCACTGAGTATGTCTGCTTGAACATTGCACAATATTGCGTCACCCACTCACCTCACACCTCAATGGCCAGATTAGTGCGTGGATAAATAGTGATCCGGCCGTCACATTTGTGCTCGGTCAGTCTTGAGATCAAATGGGACGCAAAATCTAAGCATATATGAGAATCCATATGTGATCGGTAAGCAATCCTCGAGTATCTGAAATGCCAATAAAAATTCCAATTTCGATATCAATTTTCTAAATTTTTATCTAAAAAACTGCACAATGTGGCCTAAATATTTCTAGTGCCACAGAATTAATGCAAATTGAAAAATTCCTAGACTATTTTTTCCAAAATTGTCCAAAGAACACCTCCCAAATCTTACAATGCGTTGTTGCTTCTCAAGATTTAGGCCCAATAGTTGCTTCGAATGTATGGCACGACATGTGTGGAAATTAGAAGAGCAAAATTTTTCTTTTGATAACCCAACGTGTAGCAACGCGTTCAACTTGACTAATTACTGAAAGACCAATCTCACCATGCATTCACCAACAAGCTCCCGATTAAAGATGGGGTTATAAGCCCCACATACTTTGATAAACCGAATAAGTTTTCGAACCTGAGATCTAAAAAAGAACGAGCAAAGTATTGAACACCCTCGTCTGACATTACGAAAAGAAAACTAAATTAACTACGTACAATTGTTCCATATCCGTACTAGAGGGAGAGGGGAGAGATTCTTATGCTTTTAGGATAAAAGTAAGAGTTAAAGAAAGATGGGTATATATCTTCAGATTTGCAACTTAATTTGAATGCATATTCTTTATATATATATATTCCAAAATCGAGCTCCAAAGAAAAAGGCTACTCATGTTTGGTAGCACTTATTTGATTTGCTAATCCAAAATATTCCATTGAGATTAAAAGTCAAAAATCAACAACAAAATATTCCTCGAGATTTACATGGATATCACAAGGAATCCAAGTGGGTGAGAATTTTTCATCTTTTTCCGCATCCGAAGAATCCCTGATTATTTTTTCCTCTTTGAAAGTCAGCATTGTTTGTAGTAGTTAATGAGATTTGAATCTGTGTCATTTAAATATGTGTCAAATGCATGAGACTTACCACTAGGCTGCCACTCCACTTACGAGAGTCCTTGATATATGACCTCATTTTAGTGTCAAACAAATATATGAAAATCGGTAGTAAAATTTTGTTAGACTTCATAAACAGAGAGAGTTTAGTTTGTTATAATCCTAATATCGAATTTGGGATTATAACCCTTTTTTGATACAATTCATGGGAGGCTACTAAAGTTACCAATATACATGTGGAAGTCAAGAAAGGACTGATAAACGAATCAAACTACTCGTGTTAGAGCCCATGTTTCGCTCGTTTCAATTTCATTCAAAATCTGTTCGTTTCATAAACAAATTAAGTTTGAACACTTGGTAAAATCGTTAACCTATCAAATCAAATAAGTCTCTACTTGACTTGCTCAGTTTATGATGCACAATAAGTAAATTGATAAAGGCCCAATTTTTCTGGCGGGCTGGGAGAGAAAAATGGTCCAAAACCATGCACAATAATATGGGCCATGTCGAGATTATGGGCCGGATTTCAAGCCGTGGGCTAAGCCCACACCGATGTCGCACCCTCCAACCCGCTGTGTTATGTATATACCCGGCCCGATATAACCATAGATCCGACTGTCGAAAAATCCTTATATAAATAGCTCAAAACCCTAGCTCGATCCAGCCTTCTTCATTTCCGCCTCTCTCTCATCTCGTGGGACAAAACCCTAGTCAAAATGGTGACTCTCTCTCTCTCTCTCTCTCTCTCTCTCTAAACGAAAGATCTGTTTAGCTGATTTTGTATTTGAACTGTTTAGCTTGGAATCTGAGCTTATTGTTTTGATTTGATTGGATTTGTTTTGTGATGATTTGATTTTTTGTGTGCAGCCGTTCAAGCGTTACGTGGAGATCGGGAGGGTGGCTCTGGTTAACTACGGCAAGGAGTATGGGAGGCTCGTCGTCATCGTCGACGTCATTGACCAAAACAGAGTACTCTCTTTCTCTCCCCCTAATTTCCTACTAGTATTTACAATTTTTTGATGAAGAAGCCAACTAAAACTGACTAGGAGTATAAGATTTGATTTTTCTATTAAGGTTTTTACATCTCTTATAATCATGAAACATTCATTTTCGGGTAAGCTTTTACGGTGTTCTTACTTCTTCGGCCGAAATGTTGTCACATCGAATTGTTGTTTCCATTGGTGCTATTAAGTGTCAGAACATATTCATGTGCACGCACAGGCAGCTTTTTCGAGACGTGTTCCATTTGCCATGTAACTTTTAGTAATGTGGTGTACGCTTTACGAGTTTTGTGCCTTTAATTAATTTAAGGATTTGGGTAGGTCAAACGTGTTGTAGATTTTAATCTGTTGGGGGTGCTAAAGCAATGCTAAAATCATCTAATTGGTGATTTCTGCTAAACAGCTATGGAAATTTCTGTTGTCTGGCGGGAGGGTTTTACGCGGTGTCAGCTGTGCAGAAAAGCACTGCAAAATTAGATAGGTAGATTTGGCAAATCTTAGTGCACATGTTGTTTGTGGTGAACGCGGATATATGGTTGAAATCTATGACATGTTATTAACCTAAATTAGATAGGTAGATTTGGCAAATCTTAGTGCACATGTAGTTTGTGGTGAACGCGGATATATGGTTGAAATCTATGACATGTTATTATCGTCGACATTCAATCAAAGGTAGATTTCAATCTGTTGGGGCGCTAAAGCAATTACCAATGATAGTCATTAAATTGGTCATTTGTGCTAAACAGCTATAGAATTTTTTTTGGTTCAGCGGGAGGGTGCTGTGCTGAAAAGCACTGCAAAATTAGGTAGGTAGATTTGTAAAAATCTCAGTAGGTATGTATGTTGCTTGTGATGAATGCAGATGTGGTTGAAAGAATATACAAATAACTGTTTTCCACAGAGGGCTCCCCCAGAATCTTTGATTGAATGTCGATGGTAATCAAATCCTTTGTTATCTGCAATGCTAAAATGCACTGAAACATTCAATAGGTAGAGTTGGCAAATCTCAGTGCGCATGTTACCAGTTAATAACGTTTTAGTCCTGTTCATGGAAATTGGTGTAAACAAGAAGTTATGGTCCCAATTGGAATACATGATTTCTTGAAGTGACTACTTTGATGAATTCCGGTCGTATTAGGTGAGTTGCTTCGAAGCTATACCACGTGGGACTATTTTCTTTTGGTTTAGGAGTTGGATCATGAGTGCTTCATGTTCTTGGGATTTTATGATGCCTTGGCCTTTGTGGAATTCTTTGCCTCAAAGGGGTGGATTGCCCAAAAGGTTGGGTTGATTTGGTTTGGTTTGTTAAAGTCCAGTTTTTGGGAAGAATCGGCTTGGGTTGGTCCAGTTTGGGATTGGTGGAAAACAAATTGAAGCTCAGCCCTGAGCATCCAATAGTTCAACTTGGTAGGGAATTGGGAACTAATCATATCAGACGCGTGGAAGCTATACTTCGGTACAGTTTTGGCTTGAATATATAGTAGGATATCCAATTCATCGTCCTTTGTTTTAAAAGTAGATGTTATGTGGGTTGGACAGTTTTTAGCTTGTGTAGAGTGGTAAATTTTGCTATCTAACTGCATGCCCATCATGATTTTTGTGGGGTGTATATGCATGTGATTTTAAGGTTGGACCCAACCTTGGGATATCTTTAGATCCCTTACACTTCCACCTTGAAACTGCTTCCCTTCCTTGAAACTGCTTCCCTTCATTGTGCAAAGAATTCATTACCAATCTAATTGGTTTTCATCTGTGTGCTTCACAGGCTCTTGTGGATGCTCCTGACATGGTGAGATGTCAAATGAACTTTAAGAGGCTGTCGCTCACTGATATCACCATCGACATCAAAAGGGTTCCGAATAAGAAAACACTGGTTGCAGCAATGGAGGCCGCAGGTAAACACACTGATAAAAACATGATGCTCCCTTCATACGATCTACAATCTTGGAGATATAAACTTTGTTTTGTGGTGGTAGATGTTAAGAACAAGTGGGAGAAAAGTTCCTGGGGCAGAAAGCTGATTGTGCAAAAACGAAGGGCCGCTCTTAATGATTTTGATAGGTTCAAGCTGATGTTGGCAAAAATTAAGGTTAGTTTATGTTTTCCGATCTAAAAAAAGTTCTTTTTTCTTCTTTTTGTAACAATTCTGTCTCTTTGTTTTGCGTTTTAACCTTTTTAACATGTCGGAAACTGGCTTATAGACTAAATCAATTTGGTATGCGCAGAGGGGTGGACTTGTCAGACAAGAGCTTGCGAAGCTGAAAAAGCAGAATGCAGCCTAAGCGTTAGGTATCGAAGATGATGTCCGAATTTTGTTATGAGTTTTTGCAGGTTGTACTGATGGCTAGTTTTTGTTTCTTTCTAAATTACAATTGGAGAACCTTTCGTATTATGTAAGAGATCCCAGAATTTACTTATTTCGGTGTGTTAGTTTTCCTGATGATGCATTGTCGTATGAACCAAGAACGTTTAATCGTTATGGATTTGGAATGGTTTTTATGCCCAACAATGTATTCAGATTAACAATTGCTTTCAGATTTAATTATGCTATGGATTGGCGCGCGCACATCCATAGCAATATGGAAAAATGAAATACTTAAAAACTTCTCAAACCAACTTTGCAACTGCGTTTTCTAAAGCTTCCAGTTGAATTGGCTCCTATTTTGGTCCGTGCCGGACGGTCATAGTTTCTACTTTTTTTTGATCTGTCATAGTTTCTATTTCGGACAAAATATGGAACTCATCCGAGTGAAATTATGCAATGGTTCGGGAGTACTGTCATGTGGTATTTCGAACCACTTTACAACAATACGTTTCTGTGGGGTCTCACTAAGTGATTTGCAGTACCACGTGACGGTACTCCCAGACTCATGTAATTATATAGAATGAGTAATTATTCAAGTTCGGGAGTACCGTCACGTGATACCCCGGACCATTTTATAATTATACATTCCTGTGAACCACTGAATGTATGGATCTCACAAAAACATTTGATCGTAAAGTCATCCGTTCGGTTAAAAATATCCCCCATTGACTAGTAATTAGGTCGAACCGAAACCATAATTCCTTACATTCAAAACCCCCCAATTTACTTCACGAGTCACAGAAGATGCCAATTTGATCAGCAGCAGTGCGAGAGAAGTTGTAGACTGAAGACAAAGACTATAAAAGATGCTCCAACGTGTGGTGAAGGGCTGGTTTCACTAAAAGATGTTTTCTCGCAAACTTCCATTGTGGTCCTTGTTTTGATCAGTCTCCATGACCAAAGATCAATGCCGAAATCGGCATACCAAACATGCATTATTCAACACGACAACGTATAGCACGCGCGCTTGTACTTGGTTTATGAATGCAATATATGATATGTTTCGTGCTTAGAAAAGAAAAAAAAAAAAAAAAAAGGGACAACAAAATACCCTATGGCAGGTTATATAAAAAGGTATCATATAATGTTTAATTTTTAAGCCAAATTTAGAAAAATGAGGGAAGACAAAAAAAACTTCCTAACAAATGACTTTAAACATTCCAAAGCAAACTCGCTGGCACCTTCCAAAAATTCAGGTGTTAATGATAGCATTAATACATAATTTGGGTAGCCTTTTTAAGCTATCCTCTTCAATATATTTGGGTACCATAATTTTTGTTCACGGGCATCCGGATTAAATTATAAGCACCTTAATTATGAAATCCTAAAGTCAGCGACTAAATAGATGATCTCCAGTGATCCCAACCCAACATAACTTTTTGGATGTCAACTTTTTGGCGAGACTAATGTAACGACAGTCTCAAATTAAACAAGAGATTAATTTATACTGTAGGTGTAAATATTTGTTTCTTCTAAATCAATTACACTGCGTCACGTCACCATGTTCTATTAGTGACGACGTGGCACAATTTAATTGATTTGGAGAAGACAAATGTTTACACCTTCGGCGTGTATAATTTATTCTCATTAAACAATCGTGAAAACATATGAATTTTGAAAAATTGGTGCAAATTTCTCAGCATCTTTTTTTGTGTATGTGAAATATTTCATTAGCTAACGAAAAGATTTTAGTATGACCGTTATAGGGTTACCCATTTTCCACATCACAAATTAAAAGCATTTAAAATGCCCATATTAACTCATAAGAAACATTTCTTTAGGAGTTGCATAGGAGAATCTCAACAGATTAATTCACTTCACATCTTCAATCTCTCTCTCTCTCTCTCTCTCTCTCTCTCTCTCTCTCTCTCTCTCTCTCTCTCTCCAAATATATTGAGATTAAAAGAAAAGCAACAAATTTGTTCCTCATTTTGGCTTGAAAAAATGTTACCGTTTTATGTGATCAAATCATTTTCAAATATCACAGAGATACTAATTTAGAGTCGCCAATCAAACTTCAAGCATAAACATGGGGTTTAAGGATTTTCATCACAAGCTTAAGGTCTCTCTCTCTCTCTCTCTCTCTCTCTCTCTCTCTCTCTCTCTCTCTCT